>JAHZNA010000063.1:0-35581 GCA_027743935.1 Sinodicranocentrus sp. ZH6
ATTTTTAGCCAAATCGGAGTCCCTCGGTCGTTCGCGGCCCGACTTGGGCAACCCTGCATGCAATGCTCTTGAAACAATCGCTTTTTACGAACAAAATCTGATCTCATATGTTACATCAGCTAAGGCACGATCATCTCGACTGAGAAAACACAATTGAGAGATTTACATTGACATACTCCTTTAGTGTATTTACTTTCCCCTAATGTGGCTTCATACAATATAGAGAGGAACATAATAAAAACTCGATTGTCACGAAATCGGGTTTCAAACATTTTCTTTTAAAAGCAATCTCTCTTACTTCATTAGCATGCTAAAGATATTCGGGTAAGGGGATAGATTGGGAAAGAGAAGCAGATGTGACAAACCTGTAAGTCAATTCTGACTGCTGACGCATTATCCGTTTCAGCATATAGATATAATCCACTCAGCTCGAGAAATGGGACAACGGCATTGTCAAAAAACTTCCTTTCCCCGATTCGCTTCCAGGGTCGGTCCCAATCGCTTTTGAAGTGCAATGTGTTGAGGTAAACTCCGTGCGTTGTATTGTCGAAAATTTCCCTCCAAGCGGGGTCCTTCTTGGGTAGCATTACCGATTCCAAATGGCCTTTCGTACCGCGATTTAGTATTTCACGAATGCTTTCTTTCAATGCAGTACGATTCTGATGAATATCCATTGATATCACTTGCGTCAAAAGTTGAGGGAAGGTTTGTGGCTTGGTCAAGTTATTGTGCTGGGAATATATTGTGCTGGAAATGCGAAACTTTCTCTGAAAACGACAATAGAAACAGGAGAAACCCATTTACCAAATGTGAAAACCGAGGAGTGCATAAAAGGATGTTACTCAACTCCATCCTTTCAACACTGTCTTCTTCCTGACACCAATTTTTAAATGACACATATCCATCTCTCTCACCAATGGAAACCCTTCCATCATCTTATGGATATCGTACTACTCAGAGATTGTTGCGAAATCCACAATACATTACGATGACCTCCAAATAATTCAGCGAAGACGAAAATTTTATTCAAAAGAAAAGCTATAGAGGTTTTTGATATCCCCGCATCGCATAAAGGTAAAGGAACCTTGGGTTATTTTTCTCAGGAAAGTTAGATAAGCTCAAAGTATTTGCCCCACGTTGAATCCTACATGCATTTTTAGTTTCGTAACGTTCTCCCCGTCTCACCTTTTTGAATAGTCTGAGCAAAGCTGCATAGTCAGTTGCAACGTATTTTTTCAGTGTGAATATCGCCTCAGGGACTTCGTTCACTGGAACTGTCCACAGTCTTTCATAAATATTTGCTAACAAATATCCCACCCCGAATGGGGTATATAGTTGCACACCCGGTCTGTGCTCAGTAGGCTCAGAGGTTTCCAAAATGTGAACAATATGATCTGTGAAATTGGCGAAATTTCCTATGTACTCAGGCATCCCATAAACCCCAGGGAGTTCATATGTGGAGTAAAAGGCAAGTAAAAATAGAACTGCGCCACTAAGCACAACCTTTCCTTGCAACTTTGTCATGGTCGATTCCAAAAAAAACTTGCATTGGACTCTATAACATAAAAAAATACATTACGTCAAGTCAACAGAGTAACACTATTTTCTAAACATGGATTCTGTTCACATTCAACAACCAACAGCTCAATTTTAACGGCAACTGGCAATCCTCCTACACTTCAAGTAGTGAATGATATATTACGGCTTGCCTGAGAGCGGATTCCTTTTTATTCTTTTGACACTATTTTTTCTTCGCTTTGGAAATAAAGTTGATTTCTTCCACCTCCTCCACGCGAGTTCGCTTTTGTGGAGAACAAGTCCGTACGTTTTGAGCTGATAAGCAAATACTTTTTGATGGGTTGAACACCAGGAGGTAAAAAAGTTGGCACGTTGATGTTACAAAATTTTGTTCTGAAGTAACTTTCATATTGTTTAAGTCGAGAAGGTAGTCAAGTGGAAAGAATAGTAAGTCAAAAATGAACCTTATAATCCACTACTTCATCATGTGCACCACTATTGCTCAAACTTCTAAAGTAAAAGTAGGTATTCACAAATAAAAAACCTCCAAGCAGTTTGTCTTCTTATTAACTTGAACGCATATACAACATCTCATATTCGTCAAACAGGAAGATATATACAAAAAAGTCCTCTATCAACTGAATTCAGTTTTGAACCACTGCCATTAGAAAAAGTGCTTTTAGTGATAATGACAATGGAGCACTAATCCTTGTTGAATGTAGGCCATAAGATGAGCTTGCGTTGTGTGATACTAGCTTCTCTGAAAATATGCAAGTACTTAGCTCTTGCTCTTTTAAGTCTGTGATCTTGATCAACAATCGAGACCAACAATCTGCCGTCTCGTTTTGTTTTAGGATTTTTTTGTCTCTCATTAAAAAGTATATACTAATCATTTGATGCTGGCTCAACTGTTCTATTGGATTGGATACCATTAACATTCGAAAGGAAAAGGGACTTGCGAGAAGTCAACCAAACGTTATAGCTATAACTCTGTAGTTGAAGTAGTTTTAAGGATACTTCAAACCGGAGCTTGTAAAGCCGGACAGCCATTTTCATGTGAAGATGATGAAGCGATTTATTACACTTTGTGATTGGGATTGAAATCGAAAGCCAATAAGTGTTGTTGTATGTATTTTTACGTCCCATTAAAACACAAATTATATTATTGTTATTATATCTTGATAGTAATCTATCCTCGCGTGATTGAAAACAAAAGTTGGCTGGTTGGTGGATGGAATAAATGTGGTTGAGACAATAGAGCATTTCATTTTCTTGTGGTCAAGTGACTTTTTTCAGCATGAATGAAAAAGTTGTAATCTACAAATGCTCCTTGGTCAAAGATAACTAAAAAGTAGGTTAGCAATTTTCGATGAACTTGTCTGAATACTAGAGAATTACGAGGGATAAATTGTAGCAGAAATGAAAGGTCTCGTATCGCCGGCTTGAGTACGTGACATTATTGCTATTTAATTGGTGTCATTACATTTTTAGAAACATCAATCAGCACGTTTTCCGAAAAATGGCGATGCTTCACACGTGTTGTGAATTTCGCGGTGAGAGAGCCAAAAGCAAGGTCAATATTGTTAGATATGTCGGAGTGTGCCTTGGTACTTGGTACGCGATACTTATTTAAAAAGTAGGGAAGGGATAGGTATGCATGCGATCTGCTACATGAACAAAATTGCTTCGAGGTCAAATTACAAAGTTAAAAGCATCAAATGAAGAACTGGTCAAACATTAAAAATCCTCTTTAATGAGATGACCACAAAATTCTAAACAATTTCCGATTGAAACTTTTGCACAAGTAAGGTTTATATATAACGTCAGCAATATCACCTTTTTTCCTCAACGGAATTTTACAACAATTTTATTAGGCATAAAAAACAACCTGAATCACAAAGAAAATAGAAAGCATTTTCATAAAACATTTATTTAGTAATAAAAAATGCAAGTCATTAGCATAAACTCGAGAATCAAATTGATTGCATTTGAGACCGCCATTAGCCAAGGTATGAGGATTTTCAGGATGACAATGATGAGCGAGGAGTTGTAGTCACACTTTCATTTTCCTTTCCAATTTCCTTGCCTGTTGTGCTAGGAGCAGTAGTAGTAGTAGAGCTATTAAGGCTTTTCAACTCATCTGAAAAAGTCTTAACGAGCAAAGACGGATCTATTGGTGAATCTTCAGCAGTTGCAAAGCTGTGGCAACTCCATAAATACAGCTTGTCGATCTCGCTCAACAACTCGACATCAGAATTTCCCCCGCTGTTTGTCGTGTTCATTGCGTCTGCAGGAGGCATCATGGTTGTGGCATCTTCCTCAGTTGAATTCTCGGAAAGGGCGAGATTCACGAGAGTCTCTACTGTTCCAAAAAACATTGGACCGACTTCGCTATCATTAAGATACCATAAAAACGGCCTGTCGAATGTCAGCGTTAGTACGTCATTGTCACTGGGTTCGTTTGGATTCACAAAGTTCACAGAGTCCGTTATACTACTATTTGCTTCGACGTCTTGTCTTGTCTGTACCAAATTATTTCGGAGTGGGGAAGATGAACTTGATGCAGGTGGCAGAGATTCTGTTGATGTGGTATTCTTGTTTAGACGATCATCAGTTTTGGGATCTTCGAGAATTATAGTGAATAAAGACTGGAATTTTTCTACAGCTACGCCTGAAATTCATCATATGAAAAAAAGTTGTATAAATCTTGCTAAACTATAAAACAAAATTTGCGAAGAATAATATTTGGTTGTGTCATATCCACTTCATATCTTCAACAATGCATTGCTTTTGCAATCCCTATAATTGACTTCATAAAGAAGCTTTTTTCGAGCTCAACGTCATAGACGAGAAAATGGAAGTAAAGTAAAGCTATACAAACCTGTAGCAGAAGCTAGTTCCAGGAAATCCTCATTAAAATCAAGGAAATTAACCTGAACGATTGGACGTAAGTAGTAAGGATACTTCCCAAAGATGTCTCGAATAATTGTACAAAACGTTTCATTCATTCCAATCTATAAAAATACATTGAAACACACCATGATCATTATTGTAATAATCTATTTCCACTCATTTGTCTAACATCCGTATCCAACTTCGCTTTTTGCTGTTATTACAAAAAACGTGCCCGAGTTTTTGCGAATTTCATTAGAGAAAATTAGACACTTGACTACATCAGATGTTTCACAACTACTTCAAACTTCATCTGTCTTTACATATTATACTTTTTTAACTGCTAGAATACTTTTTTATTATTATAATTACAAAGGATAATAATCCTTTAAAGTATACTTTACTTTTGTGTGTTGTTTAACATTACTTTCTTATCTTTAAGGGATATATGGATGTTTGACTTGAAGCATACATTAGATTTGTTTTTACAATGCGTAACATAGTTTAAAAAGAGTAAAACTTTTTTTCTAACCTGTTCCAACTCTTGGCCATATTGATCAATATCAGTAGTGTTGAACGCAGGAACTTTCAAACGAAGTTGTTTCATTTCCCATTTCTTAGGAAAAGGAACAACATCTATTTGCTCGTCTTTGTCATCCCCATCCGTCTGTTTGCGTAAGTACTTGGATGTAATGTTCGGATGAGGAAGAACAAAGACAACACTCTTAGAACCCCCCTAGAAACAGATGAAGCACAGAGATAAAAATCATGATGTTTCATATGACGAACGAGTCGATATGATTTATTCTGTACTGACTTTCGTTATGTTGGATTTAATATTTATTTTTTAGTTTTTAGTACAATTCTACTTACACGTGAAAAAAGTCATAGATAATACAAAAGCAAGCAACCATCGAATACACATCACATCAAACTTTCTAGGAAAATGATATAAGACGCAATTTTGTAAAGTAGGTTACGTTATGCTTTCTCTTTCCATTTAAATCAATTTTATTCTACTTAAAGGATCCTTCTATCCACAATAGAAAATCTTTGTAAGAATCTGTTTTAGACTTGGAATAAAAGTGACCAGTCAAGTATAAATTCGATATGAGGTGAATCACAAGTAGGATGTTTTGACAAAGTCAGCAACATCCTACATCCCAGTGGCAAATGTATGCATTCATTCTGGTTTATATATCGTGGTACAAAGCATGAGCTACGTATACATATGTCTCATCTACATTTACTTTGCAGTAGACATTCATGATTATGCCTTTTAGCCGACTTTATTTTCACCATTCGGAAAGGTATCCATTATTCAAATGCTCTCTATCCGTAAAAATATTATGGAAATCGTGTAAGACATTTACATACTTCAAGAGGAACCGCGACAGCAGTGAACTCGTCTTCAATTGCAGTCAAAAATTTCCCTTCAACTTTCAAATAAGGTATACCAGGGTTTTCTTGAAAGTTCCCGATCTCCGCATCGCTCCAAGGATACTGCCATGTATTGATGTAGTGGAACGTGGATAGAATCACAGCTTCTGTTGTTTTTCTGAATGGAGTTCCAATTTTCGTAACTGCAAAAGAAAAAAACCAAGAAATGCTTTAAAAATCCAGTGGCTTGGAGAGTGCAAAGAAAAAACTGAAACAGAGGGGAAAAAACTCTTTCTAGTCTGTTTCATTATTATATTTGGAATGAGATGTATGTTCTCCTTTTTCCATCATCATTACCCGAGGGAACAAGGAGTCTATCAATTTTCTCATTTGTTACATTCCCAAGATGCTCAACCATCATGCGATATGTCTCTCTCCAAGTTTCTTTCGTCCATGTTACTTCTCTTACTTCGGTCATCAACGTTTCCAGCAAGGCTTCACTCGGTGAGAAGTTTGGTTGGAAAGAGAAGAGGGCATTTGACAAAGTCACGTTATCATCCTATGTGAATTTATATATAAAAAATTAGAGTTTCATCATCAAAATAATATTTTTCTATTGAATTCCAGGAAATGCACGTGGAACTTTTGGAGAGAAAGACTTTAAAAGCAATTTACACTATTTTTTAAAAGATTTTTTAAACTTCAAAGAATCTACCTTTTCTAGCATGTCCAACAGCGATCCATACGAGTCCACGATTTCTTCACGGGGAATTCCCAAAACTTTAGAAAATCCTGAATCTGAAACTTTCCAATTTTCCTCATTTGCCAGAGTAGCGATGGCTAGGAGCATTCCAGCAGAGAATGGATATGCCAAGGCTCTCCCTGCCCCAAGAAGGCTTTCAAAGTTTGTCACATTTGATAAATTTTCAGCAATTACTGAACTTATATTTATATCCCCAGTCCGAGGCAGGAATAAGTTACGGATACAAAGTCCATTATTAATGAACACTGATAGAAAAATCAGGACGGTTAAAAGTGGTAATGTCCTCATCATGCTCTATTCTGAGTCAACTAATCTTATAAAAAATAGCAGTCTTAAATTTGAAAAAAGCTTGACTTCGTCTGGATAAATTTCCTTTCGAGGGTAGACTATTTTAAAACTAAATTTAATAATTCAACTCAGGACTAATGTCCAAATTGAGTTCAAACCATCATCAAGTTTACAAACAAACTATCATTCCAGCTGCTGTTTCAACACTATCTTCGTCGTAGAAGGAGCTGCATCTTTGCTCAAAGATTATGGCAAATTTCACAAGTTCATTGATCCTAACTTTAACTTACCAACAAACACGACAAGGCTGTAAAAGTTGCATGGAAAATAAAACGGGAATGTTGGCTGGTGGCAAATGGCAATGTACATGAACATCTCATAGCTTTGTTGTCCCGAAGGTGTTTTTAAGCATATACACAGGTTGCACCATGTAGACCTTTCGGTTTTCTTAGGATTGGCACATAAGCAAATTCAACAACTGTATTGTTTACTTCTCCATGATGAACTTATACTACTTACTACGAAACATATAACAAACCGGAATGTGTGCCTATTAGTACCAGTACATTAAATTCAACAAGATCCAAGAATCAAAAGGTGACGTAAGATCGGTCTGTGAGATTTAAGATGCTATATCTTGATTTGGATCGTGCAATGCATTCTATGTAGTCAAATACGGATGAAAATGATAGGCTGCTTCGATTATATCCGCGTCAAACTGTCCCCTCTAGCAAAAAATCAATGCAAGGTTCTTTCATCTCTCTTGGCTAAATGGTTATTGTCCTGCTCTATCATCTGCTTGATCAACCGGATCGGCTTTGCAATTATTTTCATTGCTTTGTATCCTATGATAAGAGAGTGGCAGGCAGCAAGTGGACGTCTGAAGTCTGAACAAAGGAAACCACAGACTTTGAAATTCATTATTTTCAGTGCTGGCTCATGAATGTATGCTTCACAGACCTCAGATTATTTTTGCTGCCTTAGGAGGTTTTAGAATAATATTGAATGGGTTTTAACCGTAAGCATGATATTATTATTGTACGCTGGAAATACTCACCCATTGTGGTTGAAAGTTGGGACTTGATGTACAATTCGCAGAAGTTTTATTTCCTATTCCAGGGATTTAATGCGCCATTGGAGCTAGAACATGTTACCTGATTGATACGCCTATTGAGCTTCATGAAAGGCATCATTTAAAATAACATTAATTTCCTTAGCGGGTCAGGACTCTGGTCATGTAGGTAGTAGGTACATGTATTCTCTAATATTTTGTTTTTATCAAATTCCGGGAATGCTACTAAGCTGGTCACTGGTATTCATGTAAGTAGTTTGTTTGAATTTTATGTACCAATACTGTTCTGTTTACGTCGGAAATGTAGAATGGATGAAGGTATTATGTTTGGGCTGGATGTTATTTATCTCGATATTCCAAGAAAAACTCGTTAGTTAGGTACCTGTATCTGTATACAATTTGATGACTGAAAAGAACTAAAGGACTATGGGGACAAAGCAATTTTTACGTCTAGGATTTACAGAGGGGCTGAATATCCCCCAGAAATGAGGAGATTTAACGGTTGTGTAAATATGATATGTATGTATATACATTATTTGCTTAAAATATAAACTGCCCGTTTTACCACCAGCTTTGAAGAACTTTATAGTCGGGGAAGTTGACGGAGAGATTTTGTAATTAGGGAAAATACACTTTTTAGCAACCAGTGCATAATTTACCAGAAATCCTTTAGAACTGCCTGCATCCTCTTTCATTTGCTGGGAGGGTATAAATGTATGGAAATGAGTAACCTCAAGGCCCATTTTCCACATGAGATGAGTTGTTTATATCGGTATTGATTTTTATTATGAACATACTTTATTCCGCTACAATGCCAAACACATATGGATATGCTTTTCAGGGCCACTATGGCTAAATTTTTCTCTAAAAATATGGGAAACTGTAAGCCTGAAAGTGTGGAAAATTACATTACCGAAAATACGATGCGTCATCTACTCACCCGTTACCAACAAGTCAACTGATTTTTAATATGTTTGTAATTTTGTGAAAAAGCTTCCAACCATCAACTTTCCGAGAAAAAAGTTAGCTTAGCACACAAATTTAATGGAAACTTGGATAAAGGGGTTATAATATGTTTATAAGATGTCAAGTTGCGTTAAGAGCCAAAAATTGTTTTCAATGAGTGTCACGCAATCTTGATTTAGAGAGAACGAACGGCTTCCTCTGAAAAAAATTAGTTTGCGTAATGGATTTAATTTATGCAAGTGCAAACCACCTTAACCAATTAATAAAATACGTAACGTGTGTCACAAAAAGGGAAAGGTGGTATCCTATTCGTATGCCCTATATTTCTGGGGAATGCTCATATATATACTCGTTAAGTCTCATTATAGCTATTCCAAAAAAGAAAGTCATTCCAGTCAAGTAATGCATTCCAAGGACTTTAAAGAAAACATATCTTCAAACTTACTTTTAATAAGATATATAATTTATAAACTGCATTTGTCTGTAGTTTCATTATATCCTACACGGTAAACATGCATACAATTTCACTCATTAAAAAAACTTCACACATCTCTCACAAAACCAAGCCTCATTCATACTCCATTCAAAAGGAACAAACAAGGCGTAACAAGACTTTAAAAAATATCTTTCAGACCAAAATTAAGCTATGAGTAAAGTAGAAAAAAAGAGCATTCAACGTGCTATACATAAGACACAACTTTAAAATCTTGTAATTTGTATAAACGTCATTAGCGCGACAAGCTTTTGCAAGCTTTCGTTTTTTCCTCGTTCCCTCTAGGGACAGTTCCACAAGAGAGTTTTGTATGCATCAAAGAGCCAAAAGTCTTCATCTGTTTCCAGCCCGTATTCTTTCCTGTAGGTAGCGAGCGAGTGTACAGTGCCATAGTACAAAGGACCAAGTTCTTTGTCGTAAAGATACCAAAAGAATGGTTGACTATACTGAATAGTATCTTTATCAATGACTTCTGGAGCAACTGTGCTAGTTGGGAGATCCACACTTGCTTCAATTTTAATTGTCGTTGAAGCACTGGCTTCGGTACCGTTCCCAGTTGGGATTATGCCTGCTGCAGTGATTTCATCTGAAGTTGGAATAGAAGAGCCTTGAGCTTCAATGGTTTCATTCGTTTTTGGATCCTCGATCATCAAGTCGACGCCCTTAATTTCCATCGTGCCTTCGGCAAGGGAGCGAGCAATCGTGTCATCCAAAACAACAGGTACGACTACTTCAGGATTTTCATCCTCTTCTTCAACAAGAGTGGCAATTTGTTCATGAGGAGAATCAACAGGACCATGATCGGCGAGAGGAACTGAACCATAGTCATATTCTGGGGCATGGTCTTCCTTCAACTTTTCCTCGGAATTTACACTAGATCCTGAATAGAGAGTTAGAAAGAATTTATTTAGGTAGAGGTTCAAAGCTGCGAAATATTTTTCACAAGGCATACATTTTCCCCTACCCAATGATACCAAAACACTATTGTGGTAAATATTCTTCAACGTTTGCACAATACAAATATGTCCCCGAAAATGGCACAGTTATGAAAGGAATGCTCATTCTAAAAATCCTTACCCGTGGCAGAAGCAACTTCAATGAAGTTTGGAGTAAACTGAATATGATGAGCTTGGACAATTGGACTCATGAAAAATGGCCCTCTACGATTTATTACTCCAGACTCAGCATTCGCCATTTCAGTCTCAGCGTCAGGCATGCAGAAAGTATTGTTGATTCCAAGCTGTAGTTTTCACACGACAGTATAATACATTACATTAGAGGAAATCACGTTAGCATCAAATTTTATTTTTTATCATCTCATTAATATACTCCCATCCCAAGTGGGTTAAGCAAGACGTAATATATGGTCATTGCGTTATGGCACCAGTACATATAGGTTGTGGAGTAGTTTGTTTGCTTTATCACCTACAACAGCTAGCTAGAATTTTTCTGTGATGAAAAACTACTCAGCAACATTACCACTCACTATCATCTTTCTACGGTGTTGATATTATGTGTTATGTAAGATGGACCAGATGCCTTTCCTAAATAGGCATCCGGATATATATGTACTAGTTTGAGCAGGAAGTGTAACATATTTTTGGGGAGAAATTTGATGCAGAGATATGAGTAAAAAAAGATACTTACAGTTTCCAGTTTCTTGTAATGCTGGTCGAGTAATGTAATATTCAGAGCAGGAACTTGGATTTTTTTATTTTCCTTTGATGCAGCCCAAGATGTAGGATCAGCATCCTTGAGTAGTTTTACCAAGTCGCCTCGGATAAACTGTGCAAGCTTCCCTCTCGGTAGAACAAATACAGCATATTTTCCTTTATCCTGGAAAAAAGAAAACCAAATAAAGTTTGTGTACAATGTTTGGGTAAAAGCGTGATTTTGTGTTGATTTTTAACGCATTTCTATCCCAATGATGCATCTCATGGATAAAGAATGCATAATTTATAAAACTCTTCTAAGAGATTCTTTTTAACTACAGGAAACTTAAGCTAAGAGCCTTACAGCAAGTTCAATAGCGACTGCAGTGTAATTTTCTGCTTCCATTGTAGGGTATTTTCCCTCTTGTTGGTAGAATGGCACGGAGAGCCCATCCCAGAATTTCTTTTCTCCAATTGAAGTCCAATTCTTCTCCCATTCACTCTTGTAATGGTTTGTGTTAATGTAGGTCGACATTGTGAAGGGGTAAAATGCACCACCCCACCAGCCACCTGTGAATGAATACATAGTAGTTCATTAGTGAATTTTGCTCATGCTAATTGTATTTTATGGCTGATAAAGTTTTGTAGTGCAAATAATGTTATACCTTTCGGTACAAGCTGATCGTTGAGTTTCCCATTCGTTAGATTTGCGATCTTGTTATTCATAGTAAACCATGAGGTTTTCCAGTCGGAAATAAAGTCAGCAAAAGTCATTTCAGTCTTGAGCTTTTGAGATCCCTCGGGTAATTTGACTGTTGAGTTTTGGTCCCTTACGTAAATCACACTGTTTGTCATCATTTTTGCCTGAAAATTTAAATTTAGGAAATTGATGGATATTTCCGATGAAGTTTATGAAGTGCATTTTACAAAGTGCATGTATGTTCGTGTGAAAATATTTGTCATTTATGACTTCTTACCTTATTCATTTTGTCAATAAGGCCAGCATACTCAGCTGTAATTTTGTCCTTAGGACTTTTCAAGACTTTCTCAAACCCCTCATTAGAAATATTCCAAACTTGGTCATGAATGTTTGCAAGCATGTAGCCCACCCCAAACGGTGAAGAAATTGCGGCTCCTTTTTCAATACTAAACTCATCCAAGTCTGACTCCATGAGAAGATTAGATGAGAACGTCTTAAAGTTGCTGTTTGCATCGCTTCCAGAGGTGTCAGCAGGAGCTCCAAAGACGAAAGGAAGAACTCCGCCGACAAGGCAGGTGATAACAATGGCAAATCGAGTTTTCGCCATGGTTTTTGGTTTCAATTGAAAACGGCTCAGTCTACAAGGAAATCAGACAAAGGGAAGACGACCATACGACTAAAAGCTCGCGGAACTAATCACCTTTTACTTTTCTGCACTTCACACTCACTTTACCCTTTTGTAATGAAAGAGCGAAACAAGTTTCCTTCCACCAGCTCTCCAAGAGCCCTGCTTACGGAATCACGCTCACTTGCAAAAGAGGCGCAGCAGGAAGGGAACGGATAAATTTATTAAAAGGTGAAGTCGACTAGAAGTCACTTCTTAGTGTACCAACAGGAACTATGAGAATGATGAAAAAATATCTTTCAAAAAAGTCTCTTGTGTGTACGCTTTCCCTTTTTCAAATTACATTAAATGAAGATTATGGCTAAGTGCGCTATCCATGTAGGTGGTGGTATAGTGGTTGCACGAGTATACAATTATAGATGGATGACAAGCATGACTCCCTTTTACTGGCTAAAATGACTAATAGCAAGAAAATCCTTATCAAAAAAGGTCTTCTCAGGGTAGAGATAGCTCAATCGCCAAAAGATTGGCTGCAGATACTTGACCTATGTTTGATATGAGCACACACCTGCACGGAGCACATTGAGGGATAAGAAAGAGAGAAATAGATAGAGAAGAAAACTGCAGTCGTAGTCATTAATTTATGCACTGGTGCACCATACGTAATACAATTGATTGCACGCGCACCAACTGTTATTTAATAAGAGTTATAATAATGTAGTAATTGGCAGTCTACATAACTAAGCATCGAAAAAATTGAGAAAACATTTCGAATGAGTTAGACAAACATCATTTCGCATTCTCTTTTTAAAAGGATGCTACAAGTGTGAGTGCATAAAAGTAGCCATCTCGAAAAGATGTTTATTTCCCTTTACCAGTATTGCACATAATGACATGTGTATCTGTGTGCTCACTCACTGAGTCCACAATAAAACAATGAGATCCTTTCGAGCCCTTTTGTATGCAAACTAATAAGAGTCCTGGTGGAGAGCAGGGTGCAAAATTTACAATACAAACCACATTATTCTGTTGTGTACAAGATTGCAAGCAAACTAAACCATAAGTCAGTCATATTTAATCTCACTAGCAATTGCTTTTCAACCATTTGAAAATGAAAACGTGTACTTATGGCAGAAAAGTAAAATGCAAAAGTACCTTGTGCTTGCCATAATAATGAAGATATCATCTAATAGCTTGGCTGTGAGAACACCACATTTCACGCTAGACGCTGAAGACTAGTGGGCGAGGGAAGGAAAGGAATATTGTCTATGTGATTCATAATATGCATGAACATTATGACTGTCTTTATTATTGTTGTGTGTGTATGATTTTCTATTTTCCCCACGAAATTGTACATTACTGACGTAAATACATTATTGTGCACGCTTTATTTTTTAACGCAATTCAATTGGCAAAAGGTTTCCTTTTAGCATGCAAACAAAATAATACGTCTTCTATTCTCATAGAGCGTATCCTCTCACATCTGCTTTTAGTGATTCATCCTTCCTTTTCTTTGAATGACCATTGTTCATAAATTTATGAAGATCCAAACATTTTACCCATGGGTCTATTAACCGTGTGCATTAATAATGAGTGAAATGAATGCATTAGCTGTTGAAGCTTTTACAAGCCAAATAGCCCAATTTGGAAAGCACATGAAACGCTGAGAATAGACTATAATGCATCTGTAGCATGCACAAATTATTATTGTTAATAATTTATCGTACCTCTTTGGCTTCTTCGTATTTTTTCGCTTTCAGTTGTAGAAATAATAAGCTGATCGTGATGTATGCATGAAATCATTGCCAATATCAGCACTCATTTGGAAATGATGATATGAACTGAATAATTCATGTGAAATCTTTTTGAGCTGACGTTTTCATTGTCGATTCCCTTCCTGATAACGGTTCACAGTGTAATTTGTAATACGATTATTTCATCTTCGTGGACATGCATCAAACAAAAATTATTTTAAAACTTTTCACACACCTGATTTTTTAAATTTTTTTCTTCATTGAATGACTTTCAAACAAAACTTTGGTCAATAAAGATTTGTTTATTGAGCAATAGAAAGAAACATTGCGCGCCTTCAGGTATGTCTCATGAGCTTGTAATAAAGTTTAATTACGCTATGAAGGAGACTTTTTTAATAAAGCAAATCTTTCATGTACAAAATAACAGTTGTGTGTTTTACTCCCATCACGATAATGGTTTAGTTTACACAATATTTTTCCCTTGCAATTAAGATTTGTAAACTAAACCGACTTTCCATGATATTATCTGAGGCAGTAGATCGTTGAAGTGAAGCTGAGTGAGAAATAGCATGTTTACATGCACTGCGAGCTACTTTGCCAAGACTGTGCTTTAAAGGCTTCGAGTCAGGCAGAAAATTGCATCTTCCTTGTAAATGTAAATTGATGGTGATTCTTTATCAATTTGATAATTCCTATAATTATTGGGATTAATTAATCATGGTTGACTTGAACAGAGACATTTTTGTTGAGATTTTAAGATAGATAAATAGATATATATTGTATTCGTGTACGCTCACACGTGAGCATACGCATGTGCATGTGTAGATGTGCTGTTGTTTTTATTCTCTATATTATTATTAATGATGGCTTACACCACAAAATTAATAGCAAATGGCAATATTTCAATATGTTAGTTTCCTTTTTATTAAAGTTTTTGCTCAATGATCTCCAAAGTAGATTCCTGTAAAAACACTCACAATTAGTACCTACATTAATTTTTGCAATATTTATACTTATATTGAAGCGTGCATTGGCATTATTATGATTACCGACTTCTGTGCAAAAATTGTATAATTGGGAAAAATGATAGTTATAAAAGCAAATCCACGTTATAAATCTAAATTAAGTTTGAGAAAGTATTCGCACAATCACATCATATCATATTAGCCAGCAAGGATTACGCCTTGAAGATATACTTTAAAATTGCACAATCCGTAGTTTTTTTCCTGTCATATTCGTATGTATGTGGTGAAGAACAAATGAATGACGACGTGATGCTTTGAAGTGAAACTCCTTTCCTTTAATTTTCCTGTAGTTTTTCTTGGAAAATGGATTGATATGATTAATGACGTGAGCAATTGCACAAAGTTGCGGAGCTTAAAAATGTACATACTAAAATCCTCTTTTGAAAATTTAATTTGTATAGCCACAACAATTTAAAGTAGCAACCTTGATATTCAATTTTGAATAGGTTTGGCTTCAGTAAAAGTCAAAAAGTTTTAGAGGAAGTTGACCCCAGGCCGCTAGCACGTGTCATTCAAGATGTGGGGCGTTTTTACCTCACATTTAATCGATCAAATTTGGTTACTTGACTTGTGTGTAAGATAAAGTGATCAGTACCTTTTGTTCTCAAAGTTTCTGCATTGTTTACTTTCTTAAATGAATAAAAAGTTCAAAGCCATCTGATAAAGTAAATTAGCGGTAATAACTAATACATAAAAGTAAACACTTACTCGAACAAATCTATCATTAGCTAAATTTAGTTTTGTGATTAAATTATACGATATAGGGCTAAGGTTAAGATTTTGCCGGATTGTTTTTGTTGATGTGTGTGTGTGTGGTAGACACGTAGACACGTACCTAGTTTTAGTACAGTATTAACATTTGTATCGCATATACTTAAGCTGAACAAACACGTAATCATGTTCAACAACTTAAACGTACTTGATTCTCAATCATAACAATTCGTACTATCTTACATAACCTTTCAAATTAGTGTAATTATTCATGCCAAGTACCTCCACAGACGTTGGATATATGTGTTATAGGGAAGGTAAAACATGATTTTGAATACAAAAAGTTGTACATAGTTTGCATTTTGCATGCGCTCGGCTCGCTTTCCCGGAAATTTGAAAACATTTGTTGCCTTCAAGTTTCAAGTGGATTTAATTATTATTTCCTTTTTATGACAAGTTTTTCGTAATCATCAAGAATCCTGCAGAATCCCAATCAGTTCAGCATTTAGCCTTTGCATTTGTGTTCTCGCTGTAACGCATTAAATTTATAGACCTGTAAATGTGTAAATGTGTAGACTTTATAACGTTTAGCTAGAAAAATTACCATAGGAAAAGGCAAATAATACTCAAATGACACGCAAATAGATAGCAAGATAGCAAAGTTACAAACATACTTGTGATATTTATCGCTGTACACAAATTACAATTAGTTGTTGTAGTTTGATACATGTAACTAATGAATTGATTCACATGATTATTAATCCATGATTATTTTTATGCTTCTGATTGACCCAAATATAAAATGAAGAGTGTAAATAATAAATAAACAAACGAGAGATACTAAACCACAGTTTCAGGCACGTGATAATTTTCTCATCAGTTGTGTCATCGTAATATGAAGCTGCAATGCGAAACTAATTCAAGTTAAACCGAAGTAGGTTGCCGTTGCCGTACCGTATGTATATTTTTAGCCTATTTGCGCTATCTAAAAAAGCAATAATGTACTGATTTACTAGTTGTAATCAACGAAATTATGGCATTTTTATATGGAATATTGATATACAAAGGCAACAATAAATTGTGCGAAAGTTATGTCGAGTGCCAAGTATTATTATAAAAGTTGAGTTTTCAAAATAATTGCATAGGAAAGCAAATATACCTAAGAACTAACGCCCACAACCGTCTGATGATACCAACAAAAAACCTACTTTCGAAACAAAGATTCAGGAACAACCGCAGGGCATGATTTTCTTCAATTGTTTGCATCTCTCTCACGTTTTATACATCTTGAAAGAGAGGTTTCATTCGTTCTATCAACTATTCGGTTGACAATGGATTCATGATTCATACATTCATAATACCTACTATACTTCGCTTCTGTGCCGTTTCTGCCATCATTGTGGCTTAATCTTTAATCTTTAATTATACAAAAAAGATGCTTACCGGGGTTTAAGTTACGGCTCACATTTTCATTCACTGCTTCCAGGAAGTTTCTTTGATTCCTATTCTGCCTACTAAAAAGGATGGAATTGGTGTCTCCAGGCTTTCAGGTTCTGAAAAGAGTGAACGTCCGCATATCCTGATGAAATTTTTCCAGAACACGTTTCGTTCAATGGCTTTACTTTTACTTTACTCCCTGTGGTTGCTATACTTTTCCCGGAAGGAAAACAGGATAAGCTTAGGTTCCTCTAGTACTTAGGATTTGGTGTTGGCCGTGCTAGAAGACCTTGGAACGTTTCATCATTTCAATTTTCCAGGGTGGACTAAAATCCTGGGCAACTTTTAGTGTAGTTGTTTTAAGAAAATAAGAAAAGCCCAAGGCTTCCTGTTTTTCGAATCCTTCATCCTAAATCCTCGAGTACACAAAATTATCAAGATAATTAGAAAATATTTCTGGAATTTACCACTCGCCGTTTCTAAAGTCTCATACAGCAGGTATGTAACGGTGAAATATATTATGTTTTGTATGTCAGTAAATACCCACTCACAATTTTAGTTTTCCGAGAAGTGAACCGGAAACCAGTTTGTTTTGTACTACAGAACCACGTGAGCAATAAAACTCTTTCCCATTTTATATGGAAACTTTCGCGATTCTAGTTTTTTGTAGTAGAAAAATGCTTAATCATTTTTATTTCAATGAATGCGATGGGGATTGAATAATATTTTTTGTGTTGTTGCTTTCCCATGTACAAATATGAATGGAATATGCATTTTTTGTTTTGCCTATCCCCCAATTATCTATAGCTTTCCCACAGCACGTATAATACAAAATGCAAGTAATTTATGTTTCATTTTAAATGATTCCCCATCTGCGTTGCTATTTCCACGTTTACTGCTGTCCTATTGTTTGAGTTCAATAAAAGAAATGTTATCGGTTTTATGTGATGTGATGATGGCTGAAAGTATTACTTTTGATGTTTTGTGCAGCAGTTGACAGTAAATCTTATTTTAACACTGAAATCTTGTGGCTTTAATCGGTTTGTTTTTTAGTAAGAGTCAAATGTTACAAATTTAAATTCGATGTTAAACTTTACAGCTGCATGATGTGATCTTGGTAAAAACCATTTCGAAGCCCTTAAAGTTATCATTGTCTTTCTGTGAAACTGTTTCTTCGAAGGGTGAGTAATAAATGGCGACGTCATATCATGTTGCTGATATATGTAAAATGATGGTGGACCCAATGATCTATATTATATATTATATTGTGTAATAATAAAGATCTTTGGCTAGGCCTGTAAACATAAATGATAAAGTTCATGCCCTTATTCCGACATTTGCATTTTATGGTTTCCTTGTTGCTTTCTTGAGTTTCTGGGAAATGAAAAGTACACAGAAACATGTCTCCATTAGCCGGTCTTTGATCCATGTTCAGCTGTATAATAGTTACCTAAAACAGAGAAAGACGAGAACGACCTAAATAATGTCACTTTGGGAGCACAGACAGCCATAAAATGAGGCGGTAATGACCATAATAATTGAGTCAGTTGTCAGTTGTCCGGAAATCATCGTTTAGTAGAGAAGTAAAAGGGAATAATTATTCGATTTTATGCGCACATTCTGGATGTAAGGCTTCTATACGAACGTGGCATGGCATGGCATTTAACAATTTTGTAAAAGCAAATAATTCGTTAACAAAATACCAATGCCAACTACGACCACGAGTTCATTTATAACATAAAATATAATTAAGTTTAGACTTTAGTCTTTATTCCATGACAAAGTTTGATACATACAAAGCCGTTCCCTACCACAGTCCTACCACTTCTTTCGCATCAAAAATTTCCAGTTAATACACACCATTATATTATATTATGGTTGGTCATTAAGTGCTATATATATAATAAGAACCATAAGAAGGTTGTTGACTTTTAATTTAACATTCTAAAGACCGTACAAGAATGCACCATGTTATTAAAATACTAATGAGCTCTAAGTACTATCATGGAACATGTTACATTTATTTAGTCAAATTCTGGCCGTCACATACATGCATAGTTGTCAGTGCATTTTTAGGATTATAAATATTCCATGCATATACGAAATGTGAATTGTGACAAAAACGTCTTTGACAAGCTGACGAGCAATTTTGGTTCAACATTCGTCTTACATTCGTCTCATCTCCCACCTTTAATACAATACATTCGTCTCATACAACACTCCTAAATTGGATTTTAATCCTAAACACTCCTACATCATGCTTACTAAACTTTCATATTGTACTCGTAGAAGTATCTCGTTTCCATTATTACCCAACAAACTACTTCGAAATTGATAGACAGAAAGAATCTAATTAAAGTATTCAGTCTTCTTCAGTCAGTTGTCAGTCAATAAGGCTTACTCAATTTGGCGTACAGATCACATCCCGGGAAAATGTGGCGAAAAACAAAATGTATCCTTTTATAATGGATTACATTACCTATGATCTAGTATAGCTATTCCAAAACGAGCTATATTTTTTCCCTTAAAACATGTAAATTCTATCAAACCCCTCCAAGCTTACTGATCCTACTGAACTGAACACAAAAGGTAATTTGCTCCAGCAAGCAACGGCACAATAGTAAGATAGTAACTCATTCAAAATAGTTGTATGCATTGTCACAGACTCCTCTAACATAATACCATGAGGATGCATAAACCCCTACCTAAACAACGAATTTCAATTTTCCATTGATGTATCTCCTCGTCTTGGTAGTATTCATCTTGTTGCATCCCTTTAACGATTCTCAGAATAGAATATAAATTTTCGCAACACCTACGTAAATGAGATTTTGCAAAAAAACTGAACTTCACTTCGGTTTCTCTAAAGTATTTCCTTTTTGGGAAATTGTAGTAGTGAAAACGAGTAAAAACTGCTTATACCTGCTTTTGAATACGTTGTAGAAACTTAAGCTTTTATTTTTCCCTTGCAACTATGCAAATCCTTTTGATCTCAACCATTTTTATTCTGCTCATTGGAGGAGAAGTGACACTGAAAAGCTGTTTAGGATATCAACATCGGGACTTGGTTGCGCCACCTGAAATACGTGTGACCAAATGGATATCAGAAGCAGATGTAGACTACATTGATGAAACGTGGGATTTGGAATGGAATGAAAAAATTGATACCGATGCCATTAAAGCTTCTGAGTTTGGAAGTCCTGAGTATGTTGTATCTCAGCATGTGGCAGCAATGATTATTGAATGCTCAGCTCAATACCCTGTGGAATGGGAGTTCCACAATGCATACGTAAGAACTTTACGCTCTACATACTAATACATTTTGAAGGAACGCGTTTAATTAGTTTAAACCATGTGTTTAGTATGTCACCGAGGATTTACATGGTATAGAATTGAAAACATTCAGGCGTTCAAAAAGCGTCAAAGATTCAACAGGGGATGTGTTCAGCACCACTTTAGAGATTAGTATGGAGTCCAACAGAGCCACTGGAAACTACTCATGCAGAAGCGCTCAAGACCCTTTTTTGTCCAGAGATGTTTATATATTTTGGGAAGGTAAATGACTCCATAAGAAAGTATTCTTACTAATCTTACTATAATCATCAAACCTGCATTGATATGCATTGTAATTTCAATCAAGCATTGCATTCAGTGATAGTAAAATGTGCGAGTAATGGATGTTTAAAATTTTAGGAAGTTCACAACCTTCTGATCTTGTGCTTTCTGGACGAGTTGTGGAAATTGACGTTGACCTTGGTACAAATTTTATAATTCTTCCCTGCTACGTATCCAGTCCAAGTGTTACAGTACAACTTTTTAAGGAAGTTGGCGGGGTAAGAATTAATTTGAATACAATATGAATATTAGAATTTATACCATTAATTAATTAAATAAAGCCTTGTAAGTTGTCCTTTTTAGAAATGACTGATTGTAATAATTAAATTATACTTTAACTAAGTTTTAAACTTTGGTCTTGGAATGTTTTTGCAGGAGTTCAAGCTGGTAGCCGTACCACCAAACCTGTATTTCAAGTTTGATCCAAAAATTGGATTTGAGTTGTTTTTTCATAACATCTCTGACATCATCGGAAGATACCGTTGTTTATCAGGAGATGATGATAGTGAAGTTTTGGAAGCACATGTCAGAAAAGGCGACGGAGGTAATTCTTTTGGGCTTGATGAATGTAGTTTTTATAATTTATTTATAATCTACTCGAGCTTTCGACAAACACATTTGCCTTCTTCAGGAGAGAACCGGAAATTAACTAACTTCTGGCAACTTTGTTATTAATTTTCTTGTGTTTTGCATTAGCAAGTTTTTATAAATGAGAGGCTAGTAGAATTATGTATGCGAGGTTGATCAAGTTTCAGTTAACTATTAGGTGGCTGTAAAAATGGAAACTGTTTCCACCGTCAAGTTTCCTCCGGCACAAGTTTCTACTTTAATGAGAAAAGTGAAGAGCTGGTTTGCTGTGGTAGAAGTGGTCAAAAAGCTCCACGACTTCATACAATTTTTTGCTCGAATCCAAGTGTATGCAGAATGTATGAGGAAGCCCTAAATATGGTGAGATGAGACTGCAATTAACATTAAATACCATAAAATCTACAATGTACGTTTTGTTTGTTTGATGCATTTGGATTCACGTTAAAACCTTAGCTCTGCTCTGTCTGTATCACATAACCCTTTATTTAACAAATATGAAATTAACAGGAAACCCGTGAAATTGGAGTAATTAAATAATGTCAACATTTCCTTTCGTAAACAGGCTGGAGGCAACAGTGGGAAAAGATCTTTAAATGGAAGTTGTGTTTCCGAGAGATTGTATCCGAGAGATTTTGGGTTAGTGAAATGCAAGGGAGATGGAATAGATGTATTCACCTATGTTTACACAGAGTTTTGGACTCTAGAGCAAGAAAATCTTCGAGCTGGTATGTAATGGATGGAGGAAATAGTACTTGACATAAGTAAAAGTAAACATACTCAAGTTTCCCCTTGATCTTTGAACTTTTGTGTTTGATTATGGCTTATAGTATTTGACTGGAAACAACTTAACCCCCAAAACATGGTACATGTAATGATTCATGCTCCGTCCCCTTTCTACAAAAATCAAATGGTAACTGCCACCTGTCAAACGTTGCATTCCTATTTTTCGGATGGAATCAAGTGGGCAATCAAATGGAAAAATGGATCTATTCATTATTTTGATTGTAAGAAATGCAGTTTTTCCTTCTTTAGTTTCACTACTGCTTAATTTTATAAGTTAGAAATATCCAAAGAGTTTGTTAAAAATAGATTGCAATATTGTCTGACGTAAAGTGCAAAACAATGCTAGCTTAAATTCCTTTTTTGTGGTTTGCTGAGATTGACTGATGCGGGTGGTGTGTTGTGTTTTGTAGCTATCTTATCAACTGAAACAGACCCACGTCTGCATGGGATTAGGTCGACGTACTTGCGGCTTAGTTCATCTATGTCAGAACTTGTCTGTTACGCTCCACAATGGAATTCCACACAATGGGTTGAAAAAAGTTTCAAATTGGATGTGAAGCGTGAGCAAATTTCAATACATATTAAACATCTATTCCAACCCATACCACTCGATAAAGTATTTTTTCTCTGTCCCTGTGTGTTAAGCTTCGAGAAGCCCGATGATAGATGGGAACGTGATAGAAGAGCTGACTTTCTCTCTGAATGATACCGAAAAAATATTAGAATGTGTTTCCAATGCTGATCCACCTGCCAAGATCAAATGGACAAGGAACGATGAAGTATGCTGAAAAAAAATCTTAATGCATTTCTAACCTCAAAGTTGAGTTCTTGTAATTTAATTCGGTTTGTATTTTTTGTGATTTTGCTTGCTCAAAGGATGTTCCACGAGAAATGGTAATTTGGAACCAAAACGGAACGTCTGGTTTGATGTTCAAAACGGTATCATATAATAATATTGCAACTTACAAATGCATTGCGAAAAACGAGGTAGGGCAGGCTAGGAAAGTATTTCGGGTTTTTGTTGAAGGTATATACTTGTAAAAAAACTTATTCGAAACTTTTCAATTCCATTCATGTGTATGAGTTCGAATTTTGAGCATCCATACATAATTTTTTACCATGCTTGATTTGATTTTAACTTTGACCTTTAACAGATACACGCCATTCGTCCTGGAGCACAGCGTTTGCAGTCGTAATTCCACTACTTGTGATAGCCCTTTTAGGAATATTTGCTTTTTTCATGTGGAAAATGCAGCTGCAAAAGAAAGTCGTGGATCACTTGACACGAGTTGTATTTCGAGAGTCAAATTGACGTTTTTATGGTAAAAAACGATTTTAACTGTTGAGCTCGTTCCAGTTTGTCAATCTTTTACTTGCATTTAATGAAATAATAAACTGGAACACGCAATTTCTTTGTAATCATAATATTATCCATTAAAAATATATATCTACAAAATTATTAGGAAACATTTTGATTATCAATATCTTATGAAATTAGGATTGTGAAAGGTTACTCACTCGAAAATTGAGTGAATGAAAATGAGAGCAGCAGTAACAAACGTATAAAATCAAATCGTTTAATTGACTGACAAGTTGTGCGTTTTGACACATTGCCACCATTCAATTTCCAGATCATGCAATAAATTGATATATCCTTGACACAGTTATTAAATGCATAATGCACAGTTGCTGCATGCTTTACATAATACTTTAGTTAGACTTTGAAA
This sequence comes from Sinodicranocentrus sp. ZH6, assembly GCA_027743935.1. Lineage (NCBI taxonomy): Eukaryota > Metazoa > Arthropoda > Collembola > Entomobryomorpha > Entomobryidae > Sinodicranocentrus > Sinodicranocentrus sp. ZH6. Next base: position 23,990 of record JAHZNA010000063.1, read on the forward strand.
AATAACAAATTGTTTCAATTTTCATTGCATTTCTTGAAAGAATCTCAAATAGAAACTTTAGTTTACTAGCGCATCACAATTCAGTTTAATACTATTTGTAAATCATCAAGAGCTTTTTGGTATATCCATATATATATTTATATATAAAACATTTTGTGGCCTTTAGAAATTCTAAATTATAATTTTGTTAATCAGTTTACTTAGATGTGAAACAGAAGCTTTTCAGTAAACTTACCATTTATTCGTATAAATAAACCAGCGAATGTTCGATAGACTACTTCACATAAACTCATCAACTAGAAAAGAAGTCGTTTCAAGCATAACAAAATGATAGCAATTACTTCCTAAAACGCAGTCCAATACTCTAAATTACTATCGAATATAAAAAGACGGTACGAGTGTTTATTGGTTTCCCATTTCTTTAGGCATTCCATTTCCTGTTGAAGTCGCTGCCCATTCAGATTACTTTAATATGCTAATATTAAGAGTTAAGCTATTACCATGTAATTGACTAGATAGATAGAGATACTTTTAATCTGATATACATATGTAAAAACGCTCACAATCTCACCGATAACGTCAACATGATATTTTTTAAAAAAGGTGTATCATGTTTAGGTGTAATATGCCTGGAAGAGTTCGTACGGTTAAGCATACTAATACGCTTTCATCTCATATGTAGGTATCCCTGCAACATCGAAATATAGTATTGATATCAATCGTAAAAATGAATGCAGCTATTATCAATACTTTGTAGGTAGGTATGTTATGATAACTCGCTCAATTCATATTGCTGAACTATCAGAAAGAACTCTCACTTTTCCATGCTGCCATTACTTTAAAATGGTTATCTAAGCTCAGAGATATTTAGCACAAAATTTAGATTTCTTCATTCAAGAGTCCAATTTTAGAATAATATCACGACAGGAAGGTGTACTCACTTGATGAGAAAGAACGTAAGATTGAGCAAAATGAACATAAGCACATTGACCATGAACAAAATTTATTTCAGCACACTTCAATCGCTGATAATTCTTTAGATAAATCTTGTTGCTAAATAAATGGAATGCTGTAATGAAATTAGCAAAAGGTAGTACTCAGTATTAATAGATAAACCAGACGTTATGAAAAATATTCTTACTCTAGTAACCAATAAGCTGCTTTGTATAATGAGTCCTAGAATTCATTTTATACGTGATTCTAGAATTAATTAGTTCCTGTGGATAAGCAGCTTTACTCCAAATCCAAAATCTGCCTTGCCATTTATCTTCTCTTACAGGTAACTAAAATATAATGATAATAATGCACATGTAAATCGAATTAAATGTTTAACCATTACAAACGCTTTTTCTGCCATGCTATCGAAGTGTAGATGTTTTATGTTTAAACAACCTACGTGCATTACCATTCTTTAACAACTCATGCTTCAGTTACACGAGATGCTTTGACGGAATGAATATTTTCCTATTCATGTTTTATTATCTTGCGATTAGTTTAGGTGCGGAAGGATGTTGTATTTGAATTTCAATAAAAAAGTGCAAAATGACAGAAAAATTTCTATTTCTTTCATCGCTCACCCCCCACCAACCACCACACAGCTTTAAGTTTTGTAAACCCAACATAAATATAATAATATTTCATCTTTCCACAAGTTGTTATTAATGGTCACTTCACTTGTCTAGGGTTTATTTTATTTCAAATATAACTCGAGACGGTAAATTGTTCGCCAATACAAGTATCTTCTGAAAGCCACTGACCAGGAGAACCGTTTATCACAACTATCATCAAAATTCACTTCACATGATAATATATTATTCATTCACTCAATCCCTTCTATTCATTAGTTAGTCATTTATGCATAATTTCTGCTCACAAACCGTGCAATACAAACAGCGTCAAAAAAGGGACTGTATAATTATTTAATACTAGTTACGTATACATTACTTAATACATTTATTATCACAGTCGTAAAGGAAGGCTTAGAGCTTGAATTGTAAAAAAGTAAAAGTTTTTTTCTCTTCCGTTGAGGAAAAATTGGCAAGCTAATTTTTAGTTAGGCACTCAACGACTCAACATTACAAATCGTGACTTGGTGATGTAAAGTACAAATTTGATAGCGAGTTCAACATTAATTTTCAGCATGGTTGAGTACAACTAAGAAAAATAAGATTTATCTTTTCCTTCCTAACAGTTTCACACTTACGGCTGACAATGTGTGATAGATTTATTAAATTTTGCCTCCCGAAGAGCATATTATTACGTGACTAAAATTAGTGTGCAACCAGTGGTGGTGATCTTTCGTGGTTGGAATTAGTGCAATTTGTAACATACATTGTGGAAAATTTCCCCCGTTTTATATAATTTTAAAAATGATTCACCCTTGCTGTGGATTTCCTTTAAGGAATGGAGCCATTGTTTTGTCTATTATTGATATTGTAAGGGAAAAATACAGAATGCCTGGAGATATCCTTGTCGAATTTATTCCGAGATTTAAAGCTCTATTTTGTAAATTTTTAGATAGGTTCAGTGTTCGGCTCAATTTCCAGCATTATTACGCTTGTATGCGTTTCCGTGCAAAAAGTTGGAGATTCACCCTTGTCCGAGGATGGAAGCGCCGGAACCTTTACAGCTACTCATCGCAGTCAGGGAATTACCAGGCTGCTCGACGAATCCAGTGAGTTAAACTACAAATGTAAAATCTAAATAGGCTCAAGGAAAGCTCATAAATGATACATGCGTCATTTAATCATTGTAAAAGTGATGTGATTGAGATAGAATATAGATATTCTTTTTAATGCATCATCATCACATCACCTTCAAAACTTTTCGAAGTACAGGAAATGAAATCTCTGTTTTTCGTTAAAGGTTTAGCAGTTTACTCGGTGCTTGCATTCGTTATGCTGACTTGTATCGTTGAACTGATCCTTTCCATGATTTTGTTGAAGACTACTCATCGCAGTCAGGGAATTACCAGGCTGCTCGACGAATCCAGTGAGTTAAACTACAAATGTAAAATCTAAATAGGCTCAAGGAAAGTTCATAAATGATACATGCGTCATTTAATCATTGTAAAAGTGATGTGGTGATGTGATTGAGATAGAATATAGATATTATTCTTTTTAATGCATCATCATCACATCACCTTCAAAACTTGTCGAAGTACAGGAAATGAAATCTCTGTTTTTCGTTAAAGGTTTAGCAGTTTACTCGGTGCTTGCATTCGTTATGCTGACTTGTATCGTTGAACTGATCCTTTCCATGATTTTGTTGAAGGGAGCTAAAGCGGTGCGTATTTTTTAAAATTCGTAGCATATCATGAAGTTAATATTTTAGCATGTATGTATGTACTTTTGGGAGCGGAAGTAGCTGCAATAAAGCTATCCCCTGTCGCCCAATCCATAACTGAACCATTGCGGTCTCTCCTCTTCCACATCGGCTTAAAGCCAATCCCTTTAGCATATATTTACACATGCATATGAGTGAAGAATAATTACTTAATTACCTTGTATGTATATATTTCTTTGAATATGGATTTCAGCGAGATGCTGCTTACTGTAAAATATGGTGGAGAACCAAGCTTGTGATTTTCATCGCTTCCACTGTCGTCATTATTTTCGCATTTGTTGTTTCTGAAGACAGATTGGACTTCGCAGTAGGAGCTATATTCGGGGTCATGTACCAGGTTTACGGACTATGGGTGGTGAAAGCCTTTGTATCAGAACTAGAATTTCCATCGGACTGTGAGCAAAAAGGAATTGAAAAGTTGTGACTAGATGAGAGACCACAGACCCCTAAAACATCAGTGTATATGTGTAGACTAGTTCGAATTGATGCGAGTCCAACTTCAGCCATGAAGTACTCAAATGGTATAAATACGAGAGCTGCAACGATGTCAAAAGATAATGACTATGTAAATTTCCGAGTTAATGAACGAAACGGTCTTGTATGTAATGACTACAACGATGAGGTTGAAAACATTGATAGTTTAGAATTCGGTTTAAAAAAGCCAATTACTCACTTGCAGCCAAAAATTTTACCATTTTATTTTGATGCAGACTAAAACGAAGGGTTCACTTTGAGTTTGAAAAACAAGATGAATGCTTGGTTTGTACGTTGATATTTGTGGTTACCTAATGTAATATATTTTTTTTGTTTCTTTCACGCCACATTTTTGTGTTTAGAAGAAAAGAAATGCACAATAAAGTATTTGCTTCTTCAATTGTTTGCTTGCACACTCAGGTTCAGGAAGCAGGATTAATTTTCTGAGAGAAACTTTACTTTGTCAACTCTTGGTTTCCATTTTATGAACTACATCCTAGCAAATAGCGCAGTGAGGTCAAGGTGCATGATTATTTCCTGGATTCTTACATCATCACATAAAAGTTTACATCCTTCTATTGTGCTTCGAGGTTACTGAGCGAAGCTTATCTTGCTGTGTCCATTTTTTATCTGCACGACTGCACCTCCATATTAACCGTGAACTAAGTATATGTGACAGCATCTGTGAACACGACAAAAAAAGGTTATGAGAAAAGGCAACGACAACATCTTTTCTAGCATTTTCATAATAAACGTCTTCCAAAGTTTAGGGAGAACATTAAAATCTCATAAAGACTGGACGTACTTTTTTTAGCATTGCTATGAGTGTGAATACGATAAAATGCATATTTACGATATGAAAATGACAAGTATTCTTTACAAAAAAATGTGTTAACGTAGCGCGTATACTGTACGTATTCTTTTTGTGAGATAAAAAAATGAAAGATTTAGTCAATGCTTGACATGTTTAACGCATACCAACGCCAACAGTGTTTGCTTTATGTATTTCTTGTTTAGATAGCCCACGGCATCGACAGCAAATTTTCATCCCCCTTCTCTCTTGTCTCTACCAGTTTGTTTGTGGACAGAGTAAATTCAAGTGAGCGTAACAAATGTATGCAATGGACTTTATTGTGATGATTCAAGAAGATTTGACTTGGTTTTTAAATCACTGCACTATAGGAGTCTGGGAGAGAAGCGAATGTATGTGTAATCCATGAGAGATGCACAATATCACGTTATAAGAAAGCACAACGTAAAATGTAGCTTTTTTGAGAGAGGAAACGAAATGCCAAATGCCAACATCATTCATGCATTATGTACAGATTGTATTACGAACGAGATGCATTAGCTGATAACTTCGTCTTCATCCTACTAAAAGGATGATTCATGTAAGCCTTCACCTGCATATTATGTGAATGCGCATTATTTCATTATTTATTGAGAGACGTAATGTAATCTAGGTATATGTAATCATCCTNGGATGATTCATGTAAGCCTTCACCTGCATATTATGTGAATGCGCATTATTTCATTATTTATTGAGAGACGTAATGTAATCTAGGTATATGTAATCATCCTTGGCATGAGAAGGGACGTGTTTGTGACTGTGATTTGGAAGTGAACTGGTTGACTTCACCATAGTTAATTTACACGTGTATTACACCATTAGACTATTGGTTTTTTTAAAAAATATTAGTTGTCTCTATTTGTGGAAAACCTGAAAGATAAAGACTGCATGCATAATTGCACTATTTAAATTCTTCGAGGTTTGTACTCGCAGTGGAAAAAATTGAGTGTGCTCTTTATTAAACAAAAGATAGCCTCACCCATGCTGTGGCCTGTCCCTTCGTCAAGGGACTATCATTGTTGCCTTGATTGACATTGTAAGTCTTCAAAAAAATACAATCGCCTCCATTTTTTAGCAATTTTTAAATTAACAGTTGGACTACTTATTTTGTTATTTTTATCAAATTACATGCAAGCATACATAAAAAGTATATTGAGATTCTAGTGCACATTTTCATAAAGAGTCCCTTTTGATGAAATCATAGCCGAAAGAAGAACCGGATGTTTCGTGCTAATGCTAATCAATATGATCTACAAAATTATGTTGTATGTTATTGCATTATTTTCATATTAGGCCGGAGCTGTAATGGGAGTGTTCGCGTCTGTTTTGTCTCTCATATTTCTTACATGCTTTGGAGATTATGTCCGAAACTTTTTACAAAATGAAAAGCTAACAGGTGGAACCGAGGGGAAAGAAATCATAAGGATATTGAACGAAATGGGTGAGAAAATTATTTATTTTACTGAATAGAATTTTTCTCTCGACTTCCATTATTAGAACTAAACTGAACATCATAATTTGATTTATATTTGCAATAAAACTCTTGGGACTTTTTCAGGATCTTATGTATTGCTGATTTTGGCTGGAGGTTTGATAACTTCACTGCTTCAACTTGCATTAGCGACATACCTTTATAAAGGAGCTCGTGAGGTAAACATGCCATCAGTGCTGTGCTGTTAAAGATACTAGTTTCAAGCTCTTACTTACTCAAGTTCAAGTCTTGCGTCTTATGTTATGGATTTGAATTTCCAGTATAGCTTGGCGCATAACTTTAGAAGATTCGCATGTATTAAGTAAATCATTTTATTTGACTGGTTTTATTTAGCGCAATTCTTCAAGTTGTCAACTATGGTGGAAAATCAGGGTCGCGCTTTTTATTCTTGGAGTTGTACTCATCTCTGCCATGATTCTCGTTTCACAAAATCCAGCCCAGCTTGCGATTTCCTCCGTAATCGGATTTGTTTACCAGGCTTATGCCCTTTGGGTAGTACAAGCATTTATTGACGAGATTAGATTCGGAAGGAAGCTCCACGACGGATCAGTGTGACGCCCATTTATATGCCTAAATCGCTGTCCATTACATCTCTTGACTGTACCACGGGACTAACACAATAAGCAGTATTTGAATTTTTAAAATGCTAACTACCAGAACAACTCTTATGATAAATAGACATGCGCACCGGTCGGGTCGTAAATGAAATGTTAAAGTATACGATTGAAACTGAAGGAGATAGGAATAAAGTTTTACACGTAAATTTACTTTGTGGCAAAGTTGTTATAAGCAGCCAAGTAGTATAATAAATGTTCGAAATTTTTAATTGAGATGGAAGAAAACCAAACCAAAATGGAAGAAAAGGTTATTGCTCATGGAAAGTTATTTTCTTCTGAGATTTTCCATAAAAATAAAAAGCTTTAAATTATTTATTTAATCCATAAAACAATACATAAGATAACAGTTTTGTTCATGTAAAATTATATCCTAAATCTCGTTATATCTTAGGCACTACTTGCTTACTTGCTCATTCATAATGTTAATATAAAATACGTATTTTCAATGGATAAAACTTTAAAGTCAAAACAATTTAAAAATAATTTGTCATTTATACTTATCATTCTTTTCTATTAAAATTAATTTGGCATTCATTCCGCTGCATTGTCTTTACGTCTTTTGAGTGAGTATCGGTTTAATTTTTGTACAAATTTAACAACGTATCACACTCATTTGTTAACACACTAACTACAAATAAAAACGAGTTTCTTTCTGTAAGTTCTTTCTATGTAGTCTATCTAATCCAATCTAATTTCAATCTAAAATTAGTTTTACAACCAGATCTTACAAAACAAGTAATAACATCAATGCTCGGCTATTGTTTTTGTTTGCATAAATTATATTTCAAAATAGCTGCTAAGGCTTTCGTTTACAAGATTTAATATGAACATTAAACTCATTGCTAGATTTAAACTTTTGCTTACAATAACCACAAACCAATTGAACACTCTTTGTGGGATGATCATTTTTCATATGATTGACCAAAGCAGATGCACTTTTGCATTCAATACTGCAAGTTCCACAAACGTTAGCAGTTTGTTTGGGTTGGGGAGTAACTTCCTCTACTGAACTTATTTTCCTGGAATTGGTTTTTGTCCGTTTTACTTTTCGAATAACAGGGATAAAGAGATCACTTGAATCCGAATCACTGCTGCTATTTTTATTATTCTTTTCCGATTCAATAGATGCCCGTCTTTTTTTCGACTCATAATCTTCGTAATCTGTAAGTATGGGGGGACTATCAGCACTTGTTGTGCTTTTTTGACTTATCTCTCCTTCACTTTCTTCGTTTTTATCATCCTCGTCAGAAGAGCTGGAACCTGAACTTGAGCTGGATGATGATGATGAATATATCTCTTGAAGAGAAATAGTCTTTCTCCCGTTTCTGCTGCGAGTTTTAATGGGACGAGGAGAAGGAGACGAATCAAGTTCAACAGATTCGCTACTTTTTCCTAAAGCCTTACTGGCTCTTAATTTTTTCTTATGTGTAGTTTCCGATTCGGAAGACGTTATTACACTAACCTTTCTCTTCTTTGTGGGTGCAAAATCAGAGTCTGCTGAATTGTCATCATTGGTAGGAGGTTTCGTAGAGTTCACAATCGGATTAGAAATGGAGCTAGATCTTGAAGATAAGTCTGTTGAATTATGAGATCTTGACGGTAAAACATTTTCCTCACTGGCCTTCGAAAAATTTCCTGTCGCTGAATCCCGAATCAGTTTTAATTTAAGATTTTCTGTCTGCAGTGGAATGGGTTGTGACTGTTGTGAGTTACAATGTTCTGTGTTCGATTTATTTCCACTTTCACTTTGGTCCTTGTGAAATTTATTCACATGGAAGTTGAGAGAACTCACAGTTCTGAACGTTTTATTGCAGTGTTGGCAAACGGAAGCTTTTGAAACAGCCGGTCGAAGATGTTCTATTGATGCGTTATCGTCAGTAGTTTTCCCGTGATTTTCACCCTGAACTGTATGAGTTTGGAACTCATCATCTTGAGTTTCACTAGATCCGTCATGCATTTGAATGCCTGAATCCGGAGGTGACGCCGTCATCCTAGCTTCATTACCATCCGTGAAAGCTGACAGTGGTTGTCCAGTACCATTAGTTAACATTGGTGAATCTTCAGTCTCATTTTCATCAGACGAACTTGAACCTCGAAGGTCCTTGATGTTTCGAATTCTAATTTTATACAGCTTGTCTTGAGGACTTTTTGATTTGTCCAGATTGGCTGTCGATCTCGTTGGGTACGTTTGTGCACAGCTCTCACTCTCGGTACTAACTGGAATTGCAGCTCTTACGTCTTCCAAAATTGTTCTCTTCTTGGGCGGAGGAGGATCGAAATTAATGTACGTAAAATAAATTTTTCCTTCGAGGGCTCCAGGGGGAATATTATTGGGAAGCTGTATCCTGTAGCAGAAGCCAAATCAATGTCAAATTAAATACATTTTATTTAAATAATTCATTTGATATAAAACACAATTCATCAATTATTTGCTTGCTTGGCGTACGTTTCGCTCGCTATTTTGTGAGCTTCTTTCGCATGATTCTTCCAGACAGGCAGGGAATAAAAACAAAACTGGCATATTGCGCATTTATACCAAACTTTTACAGACTCCAGGGGAAAATCAAATTCTTCAGTTCCGACCGACATTTTGAAGTTCTTCAATATAAACCTGTTGAAATGTTAGTTGGAGGACAAGGAGTTGTGCGCAAAACTCAACTCATAATTTGAGACATGTTTATTTACCCTGCAATAATGAATAAAAACGTTGTTTTACACAAATAATGTACAAATCATACGTATCACAGAAAAGTGTAAAATGCTACATGCATAAAATGTTTAGCTGATCTTGTATTGGTCACCTTTTTCTCTCTGTATATTTAATTAATATTTATACACGACTAACCAAGAAAACAGTTGAATGTCCTTAAAAGTGTACTTTTCTAAGCACAACTTGAATACTGCAACTCAGTATTGAATCTTCCTGAATATTAAAATTAAAATATAACCATTCGCACTCCGCGAAATGAACAATGTAATGCAAATGAAGGGATTAACGGTAAGGTAAGTACTTAGGCACAGCAAGCAGTGTAACTGTGTTACCCACTCCAATGCAGCACTTTTAGCGAAATACTTTGCGTCTCCGAAATCCGCTGAAACAGAAAAGGTCGAGACAATAGTTGAAAAACTCACACGTACACAGTACACACACGGGATGACGGGACGGGAATATCGAATATGGAAATTATGGAACATGGAATGATATTGTGAGAGTTGCTATTTGTGAGCTTTCAACATATTGATGCGTCGAGGAAAAATAACCAGTTTCACACTTTCTCACTTGTCGCCTTATCTATGCACAATTGTTCTCATTGTCTTTTAATTTAAAATTTAAAGAAAGGGGAAACAATGGATACTGTTATTGAAAATTGAAATAACAAAATTAAAATGAGACACAACAATCTATTGAAGTACATATATACTTCACCGAAAAAAACCTTTGCCTTTTGTTTTATGTAGAAAAAGTTTTTCGTATTTGTCTTGGTTTTCATGTTTTTACATTATAAATTCAAGTGTTCAACGGTCTACTGTGTTCATATGTATAATTTTGTATGGATAGCTTAGGTAGGTACCTAATTATGCTGGGCTAAAAGCCAAAAGCTGGAAAAAGTCAAAACCCTTTAAAACTTGATTACCTAGTACCTATGTATCCTTTAAAACCAAAACCAAGTTTTCGGTAGCTTTGAGAGAGAGGGATGAAAACTCCAACTTGTTGTATCTCCACGTGTATACGTGTAATGGCATTAGACTTGTCTCTTTCGAGTGAGATCGAGTTGTTTGAAACATTATCCTTACGGGAAGATGAATCGAGCGCCTTTTCTTTCATAATAAAATGTACCTAAAAGTAAGAGATATGCTATTAGACTGGACTGGATACATACAATTTTCAATGCATGTAGCATGTACTATGTAGCGTTTAAAAGTGAATAGTGAATTCGTGTAGATAGATGTGTTAGTAAATGAGGCTTATTGTGTATATGTGTATCTCTATCTCTGGCGCAATATGCTTTGCTCTTCTTGCTGGATGACTGGATGTCTGCAGGAACATTTGTTCACTCAAGTTCTTCTCTCACATCTGTGTATTGTGTGATCAATTGAAATTGTCTAATATAGTACTTACTATGCGCAATGCATGGTCTAAAATTACAAGCGAACTTTCTTTCTTCACATTAGTCTTATTCATTCGTGCAATATTTTTGGAATGCTTGTCATTTGTCATGCTAATTTTACCAATATTACATTACATGCCTGTTGATTTCCATTTTTAAATTTATGAATTGTTCAGGCACAATTGCATTTTGAAGGGCTGAGATTTATAGCTGCTTTACGATGCATGCTAAAGGTTGGCAAATATGTTTTATATAAATAAAATTGGAAACAAGCTCTGTTCGCTGAAATTGGTCCCTCAAATTCGCAACGCTGCAACAGAAAAATCCAAAAACCTCAATTGAACCTAAATTAGTAAAGTAGAGCAAAACATCTTACCAGAAACAACTTCTAACATTGCCGAGAGTTTATGAATTAAAAAATATATTACTAGATAATATGCAAAAATCCCAATTTGCGTTTTTGCATTTTCCACATCCATATTTTTAGTTTTAAAATATTTATTGATTCTACTATTTTTTAAAAAATGATACATTTAATTGTCTAGTATCTATTCATAGATAAAGTGAAAGTGAGCATAATTTATCAATGCAGCGTCAAACTCATATTCACTAGTTTTTGGAGACATCGATATTCAATCGAAATCAATCCAATATTGTAAGTACCTAGTACCAAAATATTGTCGAAATCATAAATCGCAACAACCG
>JAHZNA010000064.1:0-20563 GCA_027743935.1 Sinodicranocentrus sp. ZH6
TATGGTGTTCTGAATTTGAAATGTTATTTTATTGTACTTACACTTACAAAATTATCGAATTCTCACTTGCAATTAAAGTTAATGAAGATAAAAGCATCCAATTACATAATATCGGATGGGTAAACAAATAGAACGCAGTGAAGGCGCATGCTAGCTTCTGCATACAACCAAACAAGTCAACTATTGGCTGGTGTAAAATGTGGAGGAGAGAGATGGATCCAGGGAAAAGCTAGAAAGTCAACTTGCCACCGCCTTCCAATCCACTCCTCTCGGCTTACAATTGGCTTTTCGACTTTTCTCCCAGGTATTAGCTATAGGATACAATTCTTTCTCATTTCATCTCTCAACATGTTACTTATTGCAAGCCGGGATAACCGTGCACTGTAACTTTATGACCTGACACCGATACAAACTTCAGGTGCCAAAAAATGTAAATTTTGGAAACAATCATCCTGAAACCGAATATTGATATTAGAATCTAAATATATCCTATGTTTTGAATTATTCATTATTTTCAACATGCTCATATACCACTTTAGAGTAAACTATGAACTTAATGTGCATCATTGTAGTGCCATATTGTCCGATCTTGTATGTATCTATTTGTGAAATTCAATGGTAAGCGAAATGCTGAATGCAAAAATGAGAAAAGGCAGAAAGCAAGTAACATCCCATCCCGGGTAATAGAGTTTCTAACTGTAAAGTAAAACCCATATCGTAGTAGAACCACACACACAATCTTCAACCTCGCCTCGTCACATCCTTATCTAATATGATGTGGCTCGGGAAAGCAAAAAGTGTCTGCCAAGGCAAGCCAGTATCAACTATGTATTGTGAACAGGGCCGCTAGTAAAGCAAGCAGCCAATCCCTGAAAACTGCTCCACTCAAACCGACTCCTTTAACCACACACACAGGCACGATAACACACACCACTTTTGCCTTTTCACTATAAAAAGGGATGACTACACAACTTTCTCGGTGTACTTTGTCTCTCACCTTTCTCCACTCCTCAGCTTTCTTCTTCCTGCTCGAGTCTCCCAGAAAGTCGCACTCGGTCAAATCCTTCTCTGCCTGGTTGACATGAGAATCCAGTAAGAAGGAATATACCTAAAAGTGTGTAGGAGTTGGAGAAGTTTGTGGGGCGCCTTGAGACTTTAACGGATTTTCCATGAAAGTGGACATCATGGGTACTGGCGACCGTCTTTTGGATATCCCTTGCAAAGTGTGTGGTGACCGGAGCTCGGGAAAACATTACGGCATATATTCGTGTGATGGTGTGTGAGATTTTTTTGTTGATAACTAGTGATTTCTTTCTTTCATTGATTGAATCAGAAAAGTTGATATTCTTCTTGTGTTTGTTAACAGGATGCTCGGGCTTTTTCAAGAGGAGCATTCACCGCAACCGCGTGTACACTTGTAAAGCACAAGGAGATCTGAAAGGACGGTGCCCTATTGACAAAACGCATAGGAACCAGTGTCGTGCTTGCCGACTTCGTAAATGCTTTGAAGCTTCAATGAACAAAGATGGTGAGTGTGAGTACCTCTGGGTGAGCTTTGAGAGTATATTTTTTCGTGCATGCAAGCAATTCATCTTAAGAAGTCAGAATTTATCGTATTTTCGAGGATATTCTTCAATTTTAATTGAATTTTGTCATTTTTGTGATATGAGGAGGATCACAAGCCAAAAAATTAGAAAAGCAATAAGTTAGGTTGTGTACTGTAAGTTTCATGCTATCATCTCACAATGCCCATCTAGATGAATATGACATTGTCACGCATCCGTTTTCATGTATTTCTCTTACCAAACAGCCGTTCAGCACGAAAGAGGTCCGAGGAAGCCAAAACCTCCAAAAGATTTACTTATGAGTGGAGGAACTTCAGGAACTGGTTCAAAATCTGGTGGATCGCACCATCACCACGCACACAATCATACGCACCATCATCATATCCCTTCATTGCATCACAATCACCCTCATTCACACCATCCTCTTCATCACCCACCTCCGCTTGGTCCCCCACCTCCGTCTGGCCCAACATCTCAACAATTACCACCTCCACTGCACCCACCACATCACCATGCTAGTCATCATCACCACATTCCTGTACAAATCTCAGCTTCTTCTTCATCCTCTTCAATTTCTTCCTCAGCTTCAAGTTTGGCTTTGAGTCCATTAGGAAGGGAAGCTGCTGCAGTGGCAGCAGCAGCTGGACTTCAATTTTCTTCTATACGAGCTGCAGCAGCCGCCGCTGCTGCTGCTCTTACTGGTGCAAATTCATCTTCTTCTGCGTCTGTGAGCTCTTCCTCATCAGGACCCACCTCAGGTGGTAGTATTAGTGGGAGTAGTAGAAGCATTGAGAGTGGAGGAGGAAACACTCCAGGGAATAATGTCATTACCCTCTTACCTTCAGCAATGGCAGCTCACCACCTCTCTAGCTTACATGCCACCGCACAACATATATTTGCACAACACGCAGCAGCCGCTGCTGCAGCGGTTGGACATCATGGAGGGATCATGGAAACAGGTGCTGGTCCAGGTTCTGTGGTTCCAGTCAATTTCCCAACTCCTGTATCAAACGCTGCTGCAGCGGCATTACTTGTTCATCCTTCTGCTAAATTGTTGCAAACACTTAGGGCTGCAGAACAGTACCAGGTAAAGTTAGTTAATGGCTGTAGAATAAGTTTTCAAGTTGGGGTAGCTAACAGTAATCCTCTATTTTGAAGGAAGTCGTCTGTGGACCACGGTCAGGTGACTCCAGTGGAGGAAATAATCGTCTTATTTATTCCACATCCTCTTTGATTTCATGGAATCCCACATGGGAGGCTGTTCAGGAGACCTCTGCTCGTCTCCTTTTTATGGCAGTTCGGTGGGTGAAAGGTCTTGAACCATTTCAAACACTTTCAAAACGTGATCAGGTAAGATATACAAGTTTTGCATGGATACTGGCCGTATGGCTTTTGATGGGGGAACGTAAGACGATACATACTATCTGTTTCACTCAACTATCAATTGCAGCTATTGTTATTAAGCGAATCCTGGAAAGAACTATTTCTTCTTCATCTGGCTCAATGGTCAGCTTTCCTCGATTTACCCTCTCTACTCACCACTGCTAAATGCCCAGAGAGATTTTCCAAGGATGAGCTGGTACGACAGGATATTAGCGCGATTCAAGATATAATGGGAAGATTCCGACAATTGTCTCCTGACCCCAGTGAGTGTGGATGCATGAAAGCAATCATTCTTTTAAAACCAGGTAGGCTGGAATTATGTAATTACATGACACCTTCAAAAATGACGTGAAGTATCAACTAATTCAAATTTTTGCATTCCAAAGAAACCACAGGTTTGCTTGACATCCAACCTGTAGAAATGCTCCAAGACCAAGCCCAATGCATTCTCAATGACTACATCCGGGACAAGTACTCCCGACAACCGAATCGATTTGGTAGGATGTTACTCCTCGTTCCTAGTCTCCAAGCTGTAAGACAAACCACAGTGGAAATCCTCTTCTTCAAAGACACCATCGGAGAAATCCCTATGCAAAGGCTTCTCATTGATATGTATCAAATGGACAAATTTGCTTAATAACTTTCCCTTATCTGTATATGTATAATAATCATTTTATCAATACACAAATACACAATCTCTTTACCACTAATTAGTAAAGGACATACAATAAAATTCAGAATTATTGAGAATAAAAATGATCAAAAAAGTATCAAAGTAAAAGTTAGAATTCAAACACATTAATTATAAACCACCTCACCTTTTCAATTTGCTGATGTTTTCCATGAAAAAGTAAAAAAGTGGGAACGAAAGGCGGAAAGAGCATCTTGATCATGACAAATGAAAAAGTAAATGCGAAAGGAACTTTTCTCTGCATGATTTTTCCATCCCTATTACCCATATCAAAATGCATATAGACATATACCTAGCTTTACATTAGGAAGGCATATTTTAACGACAGGAAAAGTAAGAAACTTTTTTGTTCTCAAATAAAAACGGGAAATGGTGATGATTCAAAGGTGAAAAACTGAAACGAGCCAGCATGCTACTAAAGGAAAAAAGTCTTTGATGATAATCATATAAAGGGTTCTATTTTTACAAAAGCCCTTAGCTCAAACAAGCCTTACTGCTAGGAAGAAGAGAGCGAGAAAAAGAAAGAGAAAAAGTTTGTAACGTTTTTCTTTCTTTCTCTTTCCCTTCTGACATGAAACAGGTAAAAAAGTAAGTAGAGGAGGCAGCCAGAAGGGAAAAAAGTAGGAAAGTAACAAAGTGGAAATAAGTTTTTTGGTCAAATTCACCGGAAAAATTGTCTGTCTTTCACAAAAGAAATTACCCGTATGGATACATACCACGTCTATCTTCAATTCTTTTCATGTACACCTTTTTTCTTCTCGTCTCCTTCCTCGACTGACATATGATGATGATGAAGAAATAAGGGATGCTTCTTGGTTTATCTATGGATGGATGGATATTATGGATTTTTACTTTTTCTCATCCCTCCGTCTCTCCTCTTTCTCGTGTCGAAGTTGAATGGATGGATGTACCTGTCTGAGAGAAGGATGCCTGTGTTAAAGGCTGAGTAAGCCATGCGATTTGAGGATATCAAGTCTTGCTTGGATTTCCCTTCATTTTTTTCTCTTTTCCTTCAATTCATTCACTTACTCTCCCTTTTTCTTTTTCTGCCTAGCCATTGTTCCCGATGAGTGTTGTCGAGTGTGAAAAATCACGCAGTCAACTTGACGAGCAAGAAGCTGTGAGCTCAACCAGCTGAGAGGATCTTTTCTCTTTTTCTTGATGAGAAAGTGAGGTGTAAGCTAAGGATAAAAAATGGATTTTTTTTCCAGAAAATTTCCTTTTACACATAATTGATCCAGGAAAAAAATCATTGAGCAGTATAAATTCCCTCCTATTTTCTTATAAAAACTTTATTCCAGTTTGGAGTCTAGATTAAAGTGGGGGAAAATCTCAAAGTTTTTTTTTATAGTAAAGTGAAATTTTCTGTTGGGAAAACGTAAAAAAATGGAGAATTGCTAATTTCCCCTCAAGTTCCATTCCAGTATAGAGAGTTGAGTTACATTAATAAATCTATCGTTGAATGACTATTTAATAAATTAGCTGAAAAGAAAGAAAAGACTGGTTGAGGTGGATAGAGTTATATGCATAAAATGAATAATGGGATTTTGCTTCGTAGAAAATGAAAAAGTGCTCACGGCACAAGGGAAAGTGGGATGCTTTTTGGAAATGAAACCCACGACTAATGGATAGCTCGAGATTGAGAAAAGGTTGGAAAGTGCAAGACATGTATTTGGAAAATGGAGAGGCGGCTGGAGGAAAACATATTTTTCTTACCTGGTGGTGGTGACGATGTTGATGACTCTATATATTTTCCATGGGATGACAATGATGATATAATGATGTAGTACTAAGTAAGCTTTCTCTTTGCATAACTATACTGATAATATACCCTGGGATAATGGGAATAAACATGAATTATGTTTGCTTTTAGCAGACCAGCATATCTTCTTCGAAGATGGGCAATTTGTTTGGAAAATATTTACTTGAAGGATGGAGCCTTCACGCAAAGCTGTGGTGGATATGCTAAAGCATAAAAAGAGACATTCTCTCAATTCTCTGATTTTTCTTTACATAATACATTTTGCTGACTGAAGCCATTTATATTTTTCAAGTGAGAAATTGAGACATCTCTTTCTTGAGCAAAGGGTGTAGGCTAAATTGGAAACTATTTAGGTTCTTTTTTTCAAGTGGGTGCACGGTGCACGAATGACTGGTTAAGTTTCAGAGAAACGTATGAGAACAAGAACGAAATTGTTTATTTGAAAACAAGCACCCACACGCGTTGAATAAGGGAAAAAAATCATGGTATCATTCTCGCATAATATTTTGCTACACTCACTACATCTTTCTTAGTATTTAGTTTTATGCATTTCCGTTTGTTTGGTTTGTTGCATTGCAAATGTACATCTTCCTGCATGAAATGAAAATATGACAAATTAACGGAAGGGAGACGGATGCTGCAGCCTCCAGGTTTGTTTTCATTTCATTACTTGTGTTCAGAAACGATGAAGGATTTTTACAAGCTCATGTTGTGATTTCTCAAGCAAGAAAAATTGCATGAAAAGTGAAAGACAGTAAGTCGACTCGGAGAAATAGCCATAATTCCCAATTTGAAGATGGACAATAATATGTTAACTTAACAAGTCAGTTTTTTATTGTAAATCTAATCGTTAGACTTCCCGTATATACCTTATGAGGGTAATGCCAACATGACATATTATCAAAAGGAGATTGACATCAATGTGGAGCAAAATCGCTTCAAGCTTTATTTTTATTTCATTACTTTTCATCAGAAAAGTTGAAACTTTTTTATAATTCGTTTTTTATTAATTTAGCTCTTTCAAGTAAAATATGAACAAGGCAGGACTGTAAGTTGACTCACTAGCTCCAGCGCACATTTCGACTTTTACTTTAATACAAGCATAAGACAGATGTTTGAAATCTCAGATTTCCATTTGTTTTCTTTAAGTTTGCGGAAAAACATTACTTGAGAACGAACCAATATTTTCGTCTAGCAGAATGTTTCTCAGGCAAGGTGGAGACCCATTTTCGGAAGGCGATGAGAAGTACACAGAGAACAATTAAAGTAGCTCCCATCAAACTTTAAAAAATAAAAAGGTTTTTGGAGGTAATTTTGGGGGAATTTTCTTGCAATATTGAAAACTACTCCGTATTTTATGTTTAAAATACCTGTATTTATCTGGAGCTGTTCCCAGCAGTACAAACTGAAGAATAAAGGCAAATATCTGGAAAATGGGAAAAAATTATAAAGGGTTGAATTCAAATGCAAATTCTGTAATGCGCAATGCTTTAAATTTCACTCACCGTGTCCATTGATCGAACAATTGCGATAGCCCCAGCTTGTTCGTACTTTAGTGCCATTGTGATTCCAATTTGAGCAAAAAAGGAAACCGCAGATAGACTCAAGGCGAGACCCCAGTGCTCTCCATTTGAAGGGATATCAAAGCGCTCTACTACAGCACATCCTAGTACACTTATAATTGTTCCCCAAACGCCGAACGAAAGAGTGACCATTGACACGTGGAGTCCACGAAGGTATCGAATCACGACAAAGGAGCAGGCCGCAGTGAGCATTCCAATGAAGGAATACATTACTCCCATCTTTTTATGAAAATCATTTGCTACAGTTAAAACAGCTAAAAAAATTAACATGAATAAAATTCCTAGCACGGTTGAACCTTACCATAGTGTCCTTATCAAAGGATTCCTCTCCGGTTAGTATTGGAGGTCGGGCAATGACTCCAACTCCAACCATCGACATGAACGCAGCAAACAATGGAAATATTCCGCATGGCTCTCCCAAAAAGACGTGTGCAACAAAAGTTACAAAAACAGGCTTACACGAACTAATAACCAAAGCATCCGCCACTGACATATGTCTTATTGAATAAAATAAGAGAATCAACGCGGCAGCTCCAAGCACACCTCGGAGAAGTGTGAAAAGTACCCTTATCAAATTTTCTTTTTTCGTTAAAGGCCAAATTGTACTGAAAACTGCTTCTTTCTTAAAGAAATGGGCGTACAGTGCGAGAATGAGCGCAGGAAGGAAAACGCCTTGGAATCGAAAGACTGCAAGAGTGATTGGGTGATAGTCCTTCATGTATTTGACGATAATACCGCCGATTGTGAAAACAAAGCTGGAGCCAAGACCCCAAAATATTCCAGTGTAGTTTGTACAGCTACATTTTGATGATTTACTGCTAACTGTAGCAGAACTTTCAACAAACTTTGTTGTTTCATATTGATACGGATTTTTGGTTTGAGGTTCAGGAGGAGCAAACTTAACTATACTTAATTTGGAACCTGACATCTGACCCCTATTAGCCCTTTCAGAGGTATCAGGTAGAAATATGGAAACTTCTGTTTTAAAACTATTCTCCTCCATAGTGGTCACTAATCACGATTCTTTTTAGTCACAAGTCAGTTAGTTTAAAATCATGCGATGATAGAATATAGTGTAAATGTATAAACGCAGAATGCATGTGATCTTCTTGATGATCATGCGATGCATATAACGTAAATGTCAAGGTCAATTCGACCACTTAGTTAGTTGTGTAACATTACTTGAGAACGAACCAATATTTTCGTCTAGCAGAATGTTTCTCAGGCAAGGTGGACACCCATTTTCGGAAGGCGATGAGAAGCACACAGAGAACAATTAAAGTAGCTCCCATCAAACTTTAAAAAATAAAAAGGTTATAAGGTTAAGGTATAAACGCAGAATGCATGTGATCTTCTTGATGATCATGCGATGCATATAACGTAAATGTCAATGTCGATTCGACCACTTAGTTAGTTGTGTATGCCATGAGGCATGCTAGTTTCTCATCTCGCAGAAATCTGATCGTCGGTAAGTGCAAAGATCATGTTCATGAAATCATGAATCCCAAATTCATTTACCATTAGTCTTATCATCTTGATTGACAGGTTCCGTCCGTACTTGAGTAAAATGCATTTAATGTTATTAACAAGGAGTCATAATCATAATGTTAGTTACGTGCATAAAAATACGCACGTGGTTTAATGGATTTCAAGCACACATCAATATAGGTTACATAGGAGGTGTAACTTTTTGTAAGTGGAAGAGTGGAGAACTTGAGATGAGTGTAATTGACGATTGACGCAGATACACTCATAATATTTTGAACCAGATATATAGAAACTAAAGAAATATTCATGCTAATAATGCAAACTGGATTATGCTGTGAGTTTATTTCATCATGATCATGACTATTACGTATATATTGATATACATTTATAATTACGTATTTTATCATGTACTTTCCATTTTACGCTGACCATTGACCACTAGTTAACCTTACATACTCATCGTTAGTTGGTAAATAGGTAAATTAACAACCACATTTCAAAATTTTCTATGTAAATATATATCATAGATCATAAAGTTTACATATTTTCAAGCCGTTCCAGCGACACATACGTAATTTTTCCATTTGAATACTCCATAAATGGTTGAACAGACACGAACACACATTGTTTCTGACACTTCCCCCAACCAATCCAAGTTTAACCCCGATTCTCTCAAAATCTATCTATATAATATAGCCTTGTACATTCATAGCTAAGATATAGAATAGCAACAATAATGGTTTTTATTCCCGAAAGCCGTGTAGCCATGAGCCAGCGACAACAACCTTATTTTCACTACACGCGTCTTGTGGAAACCCATAAAAAGCCATCTAAAGCCGTAATGGTCTCCTTCCCATCTTGGTATCCCACCAACAGCAAGGAAAGCAAACAAGCCGCGTCTCTTTATATTCCCCTAAAGTCCACTCCATTTCATCTGGAAACTTAGACTCTTGTTTTTTCTTGCTGGTGTACAAGACCATGATGGCCGTACGTGCTAAATCCTAAGATACTTGAGTTTTCTCTATTATTTTTTTGTGTGCCGGACAATAAGACCATATACGTACGTTATGATGTGATGCAATGTATTGTAAAGTTATCTGGATTTTTTGATCCCTCCTACATTCTCTGCCCATCTCCGTCCTGACATGAAAAAGGGAGAAAGCCGGAGCTCTTCAGAAGAGCAAGTTTCTAAAAAGAAAATAAGAGAGAAAAGGAAAAAAAGACATCAAAAGTTGTTTGTTTGCTTCTCGCGGTGAGAAAAGTGGACAAGTGGAAAGAGCAATAAAGCAAAAGTAAACTTTGGACACGACAGGAGAAGTAGCAATAAAAAAAGTAAGACAAGAAAATTCATTCCTTTTTTTCAAACAAGAAGGGATCAACATTTTTATTCTTTCTATCTCTCTTTTTCCCTGGCCCTTGTTATTGTTCACACTTCATAGAATAACAAGAACCACACATGGTGATATATACATCAGGGTCCATTTTTGAGACCACAATCCCACCCAGCTATACATTCTTTGAAGGCGCGAATTAATAATAGCCAATGGCCACTTAGGAGACGGGGAAAACTTATTTTTTATTGCTTTACGGACTTTACGAGAGTTTCATTTGGAAGCTGAGCAGTGGATATGTCATGCAGCATGAGTGGATGAAATAAGTAGCACACTTTATGGGGCATTCACTAAACAATAATTTTGACTGTGTTTTATGTGATCTCTTGACAAAAAGCTTTCAACTAGCAGAAACAACGAAAATTCCATCAGCTTCGATTTCCCCTTTTTTCAAGTGTGCATACTATAAGAAAAGCGATAAAAAAGAAGGTATTTGAGCTAATTGCTCTTTAATTGTTTTCCCTTGGGTTTACGCCTATTATCTTGTTGGAAATACTTCATGCCAAGTTTCTTCCGCATTACGTAAATCCTTTGAGTTTAATTTGCGTGGGAACACGAAAGAAAAACCTTGTCGAATATGAGGATGGTGGGGAGCCTTGAGAAAAAAAGATTGAGTCGGGGTGACAGCTTTCAAGGAAGCCCGTTTCAAGTTCGAACCCTAGGAGCACGACAATATTTACTATTTATATTTATTCCGTATTTTACAACGAGCATGGAAAAATAGCTAAAAATATTCTGGCCACTTCCTTCCCTAAAAATAAATTTATCATGGGGTGTTGCGAGACGCATTGCTACAAAAAGAGCCGAAAACAAGGAATATGACGATGAATACAATGAAAGAATGTGAATATACCTATGTCAATATCAAAGATCTTTTACTAGTTTGATCCTTCCATTTCATTTTAGAGAGTTGAAAAGCTCATCCATTCCCAGTCAGTCATCATCACATCACATATAAGCTTTTTCACATTTTGCCCAAGTGGTTGTGTGTGTAGCAAAGGGAGCAAAAAGGCTTTGCCTTACTCATACATAAACCCCGACTTGCTGAGTATGATGCCCTTTTTGTGTTACGTGGTGTGGCAATTACACCAAGCCATGCAACATCGGAACATGTGGGGCGTGTTTCACACAGAATAAATTAAATTGGGAGAAAGGCGATGAGGCAAGAAGCAAAACGCACAAGTGAAAAGGGAATTAGCCAACATCCTCTTCCTGTCCTCAGAATAAATGTTCATATATAACCAATATAATCTGAGTATTTGATCATGATCACCCACCACCATATATAGATATTCACTTTGGTGGTGATCCTTGTGATGATGCTGGCAAAGCCTGAAGGAAAATGATGACTACATAGCCTAGCACCACTTATCTACTCACTTACTTTACTTTACTTCATCCTACGAATTTCCCGTCATATGATGTCCCGCTTCTCTTACTTTTCCTCTGTAGTACATTCACATCAAGTGTTTGCTCACACATTTTACATTAACAAGCTTCATTCTGTTTCAAACACAGAGAAATATGTGTGCTAATGCCAAGAAGTAGTTAGCTCATGGGAGAATATCCGATAGGGATACAATATTATACCCATAATTCCGTGGTCATGAGAATCCGACCAGCTGGACGCTTTTGCTTTTCCGACCAGAGCATACAAGACCATCATCATCCATCGCAAACAGAAAGATGATTGCATGCAAGAGAAAAGCTGATGTTAGGTTGGCTACATACAGGATGATGGTTGATCATCACACACATATTCAAGGCACAGCAAGCGACCACCACCACACATCTTCATGATCAGCCGGGTTAACAAAACTCCCTTTTTTCGTCTCTTTCTACATGATGTGATGTGATACGTACAAAGATTCAGTCAGCTGAAGAAAAAGAGAGAAGAGGAATCAATTGGGGTCTTTTGTTGGGTGCTATGCTATATATATCCCTCTTTTCCCTCTCTTGTCTTGTGTCGATTTCGTGCTCGCTCGGCCAAAACGGGATTAGCTGGATTATAGATCATCATCAGAATATTATGACTGGGCTTCAGATCTATATAAATAAACACACAAAATGTGCAGAGCCTGGAGAATATACATTTTTGAAAGGGAAAGACTTTTCTCCTTGAAAAAGGTCGGGATGCCGATATGTCGAAATGCTAGAGGAACTCGGCAGCCTAATCACCTTCACCCTTTGTTCACCCTCATGAAGGCAAAATGTCCCATGTTTTTGTATCCGAGTTGCGAATACTTTCTTGCTCATGTCTCTTACTTCTTTATTGAACGTGCTTTTTAAAAGTTGTTTATTAATACAAACAGGGTACAAATGTATTAGAATGATGTAGTGGAGAGGTGAGAATAGGGTTGAACTGGAAAATTAGAAAGAACTGTGTAGAGATGATGCGGGTGCTGGAACTGGTAGTGGTTCCACTCATGTTTGTATGTAGTTGATGCACATAATGCTAAAACACGATATTACAAATCACTCAATTCAACATCTAAATCTACCCACTTCGCACTTCAAACTTTATCAGATTGTTCAATCATATATTAGTTGTGGAGCGTGGAGGAAAGGAGCTTGACTCATATATAATGTGCGTATAATTTGTAAATGAAAACAAAGACGAACGAAATACTATTGATGGACCTATTTTGCTGGAGTGATGTAGGTCATGTAGGGGGATATTTATTTTGGAGAATTGGAATCTTAATTTGATTATAACATTGAATTTTACAACAGCTAATATTTTTTTAGTGTACTTTATCTACAATTTTAAAAAGATCGGAGAAGTTATGTTATGTACATGTGCTATTTAACGTGGTTTGTGTATGTGTTTGGGGAGTCGAGAAGGCGTTCATCTGGTTCATTTCTCACCATTTCTTTTCCACATTTTCCAAGAAGCCATCCTTGCACAGTCAGCTAAAATGGGTGGTAGTTTACCAGAAAATGAAACACATATATTCTAGATCTCTGGACACCAACCGTGTTACGGTGAATTTACAAATAGCATACATGCCTATGAATAGAATGGGGTTGACTAACTAAAAGGTTAGCATGACATAAGTGTATTCAGTCAGAACCACTATGGAACGGCTCCACACTGACATGTAACTCACTTAAAGTTAATGTTATGTCAAGTACAGGATAGAAGTCGGTGACAAACTTGCTTTTCTTCCTTTCTCTATTCAAAAGGAAACTCGCCATGTGTTTGCCTACCTTCAATAATGTGATGCATTTTCGTGAAATTGCTTTTCTCCACTGAGGACGTCAGTAAGTACGCTGCAAATGGAAGCCGTTTTTTCTTCTTCGCCAGTATTCAAGTCTCGTTTTAGAAAAAGCCAATAATTCCAAAAGTCCATCTTCATTGCGGCTGGGAAACATCTACATGTTGCCGCTGTATCGTATTGTCAGTTTGGTGACTGCTTTATGGAGATGTTTTTCTGGATCCTTGCCTCCCCTCATCCATATCCACATTGAATGGGGATGGGACTTCTTCTTAGTACCGTCTATTTTGTAGTGACATTAATTACTCTTACTCTTTTTTTTAGCGAACCTGTTTTTTTCTTGAGAAGCTTGCAAAGAGGCAAAGATAAGAATAGCTATGCCAAGTATAAGCGTAAAAAATTATAATGCAAAAATTAATCGAGTAGATATATCATACGACACTTGTGTCAAACAATAGGTCATTTATAAGGGGAAAAAGTAAAGAAAAGCTGTTCTCATACTTCTCATTCGTGTCTAATGGTAAAAAGGTATCTCAAAAGAGTCGTGCACAATGGAAGAAAATCAAATGCATGTATTAGATCCTGCTGGTAGTGCGGTACTCATTTTGTTATGTGAACGTTATCATTGGAAGAAACACTCAAAAAGGGAGGATGGAACAAGTAAGAAGCTCTATGCTTAAGTGAACGGATGTAATGATGTTGTAGAGATTCTTGAAAGAATCCGTGAGAAGTGATGAAGCATGCCGTTGTTCCAGGACAAAAGTAGAAATTCTGAGGAAACTTTGTAATTTCAATTAATTTGTCACTTTTTCCGGCTTTATTCTTTGCTGGCACATCATTGCTATCATCTTCGTTTATTACGTACAGTATGCATAAGAGGGAAAATTTAAGAGCGAAAGTTGCCAGCAAAACCAAGGGCTTTTTACTTTCTCTGCATTTATTCAGGATACCATCAAGCTTTCTTGCTGTGGGAAATCACACACTCTTGAAAAACTTGATAAAATAGGGTACTTTACATATTCAACAACCCAGGTACACATCCCAACATTATATTGTATGTATGTACTATTTATAAGCTTTTATAAGATTCACCATAAATTACAAAAGGTGCTTAAAATTGCTAGTCTTAGAATGTCGCATGAAATAATTCACGGAAACTTTAAATTAAATTTCTACAGTTGACAAAAATGAGAAATTGTTCTTAACTCTTAATTATAACAGTTAATTATAATGCTCTTATTAGACGCAATTCAACAATATTTGAGGAATTCTTATTTTAAATAAAAGTATACATGTAATTTACACAAAACGCAGCCCCTGTACGTACTGAAGTCATTTGTAAGTAATGAAGTGCCTTATTTCTAGTATACGCTATATTACTTCTACCTATTAGACCATTTTCTTGCATTCTTGAAAAAAGTTATATTCAATTACTTCTTCGATTTTTAATATTCTTTGTGCTCCTGTATCGCCATACAAGTATTTCATCTCTTGCAATCCTTCATCAGTAACCTTTATTACAGCTGGGCCATATTTCAAAGGGTGTGACTGAACTTCTTTGTCACCTCCACAAAGTCGTATCTCGCTGATAAATTCATAATCCGTCTCATTGAGTGGCACCTCATAAATTGCTTGAACACAAAAATACAAAATATGTTCAGAAAAGTAATACAAATCAGATTTATTAAAAACTTTCACTATTATTTCTCACCATATGGATCAAGGTTATCAGCAGCAAACTCAAATAATTCCTCCGTCACATTTGCATCCTTATTTTTCTTCTTCCTGCGTCTCCTTTTCTTTTGCTTATTTCGTACACAATCAGTAGCGTCGTTTGTTTCTTCCGATAAGTCATTGTGCATGCTGCGGTCAGTAAAGTCTGTAGAATGAAAGGAACAGCTAGATTGTGGTTCGTTTTCTACAGAATGAAAACATCATTATACTATTATAAAATAATCAAATGGATATGGTTAAATAATCCCAGCAGTTTCAGTATTTAAATTGGGTCGTATTGTTTTAATTATAGTATAAGTATAATGGCAAAATGTATCTCTGATTTCATTGATACCCAAAGTTCAAGATATCTTTAGATTTTATGAATACTCCTCTGCATCTCCATTAATAGGAGAAAGCCACTTCCAAAAAACTATTACGCATGGAAAAGACGACTTACCTGAACTTGAAAATGCAACCAATTCACGATCACCAAACTTTGCGTTAATTTTCTTTCGTAAATTCTGGCTGGTACACTCTTCCAAACAGGAAATCGGGGTAGGAGACTTAATCTTCACTGTTGACAATGGCTGAGCAAAATAAACCTTCCTATGTGTTTTTCTTATCTTATGCTCTTCATTTCCTTTATCCCCGGATATCTTAATTACAGGGAGAATCCGTACATCATTTGAACACTGATGAGTGTTTCCCCGTAGTGTGTTCTTATTTTCCGAACCCTTCTCCTGTGGTAATACATGATTTTGGCAACCAGACCTTAAGTTTTGTGCAGCGATATTCGAGTAATACGTCGCTGAGTGGAGGAATTCATTGTATAATTTGAAAAAATCATTTTCGGCAGACATCATGGTCAACACTTATCGCATACAACATCAGCTTGGTAAATGGATGATGGTACTCTGAATGAAATATAACTACTTTAATAACAATTTAATGTTTTTTAAATTAAATTATATTACTTTTACCCACATCAATATTGTATATTATATATTATATTTTAACGAAAGATAATTTGTGAATGCTTTACTTACCGATATACGATAACCACAAATGAGATTCAAATGGGGTATGTAGTGTTTAGGTTCTTATTGTTGACTTTTTTACTCGATTGTTTTCGTCGTACTACCTGTTATTTACGCAACACCAATAATCAACAATGCACCATGCACCCACGAACAAATTCACTACTACTGAATGCATTAGTGCCCTACTAGTCAAACTGTTCCACCATTCCCCCAAACAAGACGTGGGAAACTTCTGCAGATGTTTATATACTTACTTCACTGTTTATTATTGGAATTCGATCTGACACGATTTTCTGTCATTTTGGGACAAAGTAAATATTAAATCTTTTTCAGTTGTTGTTGATGTTTAAACCTTAATTTTTTCTTGTCACTGGTTTGAAATATAACAGAGCTTTACATTTAAACATGCATCAAATCAATTAAAAATAAAACTTGCCCAGTCCTACTTTAAACTTTGTTCTAGTCCTCCTACCGGCTGGCTGTGTTAGAAGAATTCAGTTGCAAATTGGTTAAATTAAATTTTAAAACCTAACAACGACCATCACTATCACAGTTAACCATGTATCTGGTGTGTAGTCGTTTGTCTTGGAAGACCAAGAAATTTTTCAGTTCAATTTTACTGCTGGCTGGAATGTGTCTGATGATGATAGCTCCAAGCCTGGGACAAAATTCCATTCCGAAAGAGTTTATGCAGGTAACTTTTATTTAATAAATGTGCCCTAGTTTGCAACAAAAATGTGTCAAAAATCAAGTTGGTATCCGAACCTGTAAGATGATCGGACGGAGTGATTTATATAACTGTAACTGCTTTAACCTCTGCTATATTCAACATTCCATTTTTGTTTTTTTGCTTGCAGTCTATACTTAATGAAGAATTTACAGAATGCTTTATACTTTCTTAAGATAAATCTTGATCTAGAATCTATAATGTCAACAATGTCAACAAATGTACAATCGAAATTTACTCTTTTTAAAAATACAGGGGCTATGAAGTGACGGTGGAAAATTTTGTAAGATTATTGACTGGACGAGTAGCTGCAGATACGCCGAGATCAAAAAGATTACTGTCAGATGAAAGAAGTAATATCTTAATTTACATGACGGGGCATGGTGGCGATGGGTTTTTAAAGTTTCAAGATTCAGAGGAAATTACCAACGTTGAATTAGCAGATGCATTTGAGCAGATGTGGCAAAAGAAGAAGTAATTCTTTTACTATCATAATTATATGCTGTTTAATTACAAATATTGTAAGTGTAAGTGTGGTACTAATTAGCCTTCATTTATTTAGGTACAATGAAATATTCTTCATGGTAGACACATGTCAGGCTGCTTCTATGTACGACAAGTTTTATTCCCCTAATATTCTTGCTGTTGCCAGTAGTCTCGTCGGAGAAGATTCACTTTCCGTAAGAATACGCTGTTAATTGTCATGCACAAGAGCCAAATTGTTGTAGTTGAACTTGCATCTGAACTTTTTTTTTTGGTTTTCAGCATCATGTTGATTCTAGTATTGGAGTATACATCATTGATCGTTATACGTACTATGCGCTTGAGTTTTTGGAGAAAGTACGTCCAGATAGTGACAAAACAATGGGCCAATTTGTAAGTTTACTTATATTTACCACAATTCACAAGTCAGTCATAAGTATGATTGTTTGTCATTAATACGTTTGGAAATTAATTATGATATATTTTTTTATTTAGCTAAAAGTTTGTCCAAAATGGGCGTGCATTTCTACCGTTGGAGTCAGGCGAGACTTGTTCCGTCGAGATCCGGATAAAGTTAAAATTACAGACTTTTTTGGATCTGTTAGAAAAATTCAAACTACGAAGGAAGTGTTCAATATTACCAATATTGTTAGTTTTACGTAAAATTATTTAGTTTATAATTTATTTCTTATAAGACTTATCTTCTTGAAACTCTTGTCAATACTTTTTAAATCTAATTTTAAATGAAATGAAATAAGCTTTTACAATTTACACTAATGACAATGATGCCTTTTTCACGATTCGATCTCTTTCATGTGATGGCAATATCTTCTAGCTTTTCTAAAGATTTTTTCTTTCCATAATACAACTGTGGTATCAAAGACGTACAGAGTTAAAACGTTTTTAGTCATTGTTCACCCTACGACATGTGTAACATCATCAATTAAATTGTAAATCCAACATCCATAGGAAATGGTGCATATATGCATGCTGCGAACTATGGTATAGATAATGGTTTCATCGTTCGATTGAAACGGTTCTCAGTCCTCAGTCTTCACTCTTTCGTTTGCTTACTTGAAAAATGGAAACCAATCGGATATAAAATATGGTGTATGATGATTATGTTTCATTCACACTACTTGAAAGTCTACAAAAAGGTTTATCTGTATATTTGTCGTAGCTGATAAAGCCTTATATTCATATTCCTTAGAAGAGATCATTGAAGCTTATATAGATAATGGTTTCATCGTTCGATTGAAACGGTTCTCAGTCCTCAGTCTTCACTCTTTCGTTTGCTTACTTGAAAAATGGAAACCAATCGGATATAAAATATGGTGTATGATGATTTATACTGCAAAGCGCAAACTAAATTCAATCAACCAGATAACCATAACTATGCAACACCTACTTAGGTTGTATTGTAGGTGCATTTAGTCTACTTATTTGCTGTTTCATTCACACTACTTGAAAGTCTACAAAAAGGTTTATCTGTATATTTGTCGTAGCTGATAAAGCCTTATATTCATATTCCTTAGAAGAGATCATTGAAGCTTACGATGAGTCTATCTTACAGAATAAATCAGTAAGGTGTTATCTTTGGAGCGAAATAGTGTTTAATTTAACATTTATTGTCCAAAACCACTAAACCACCAATCCTATCTATTTGTAGAAAATAATAATTGCATACCCGTGGTTAATGTATTTTTTCTATGCAAAGTTAGAGCAGTCAAAACTCAAACTTGATAAAAATGTGGTTTGCATTTGCATACAGATCACATAATCACATCCAATTTATGTGCGTCATTCTGCAAACTGCAAACTACGTTATATATATGTTTGCATTGCATGCTCACATTGATATTTAGTTAAGATATATTATATCATTATATGCAACCAAACTATTATGGAAATGAACCATTTTAAAATTTTGTTTGTGGTTTACCTATAAAATCCTTAACCACACTTACATGATACCGTATTAAAATAAAGGATCACGACAGAGCACATCAAACATCAAAATCTACCTCACATCTATCTATCTATCTCACAAAAGAGCTCAAAATTCGGATATCATGAAAAGCTCACTCATCAGTCCATTTATACTGGTGATTTGGTGAATGCTTCTTCATATATACAGGGAAATAGACAATAACAGTTTTCCAAAGTTTCCTGACTTCTGATAATTCATTTACTTGTTTGTACACGATATCTTTGTTTTCAACATGGCCATGAGAAAAGAGTTTGTAGATCACATAACCAGCAACCTAACAGATCTCATTAAATGTACTAATTGCAGTACAATGCTAATAACAAGCTTAACAGCGAAAAGGGTTTTGGGGGACTCTGATTACCACGCATTGGTAAGGTTTGGGAAACAAATAATGATAATCTGATAATTTAATGCATTACAATTTTACAATGTTGCGAATGATTATTTAATCAAAACAATTATTAATACGAAAAAACGATATTAACGATAAAAATACAATAAAATGATTTTTCAGAATGCTGTAAGCGATGAGTTAGCAAAGCGCTTGCAACTTTATAAAATTATCCAGACTAGGACAGATTCTGCGTATGACTTGCTGCTGAGATCTTTAGAAGACGATGGACAGACTGGTCCAGTCGACATACTAAAAAAACTTTATAAAGACAAACCACACCTTGAGACTTTAACATCTAAACGGTTAGATTTAGATTCGTATGAATCTACCCTTCAAGCAAACGAAAAAGCATTGAATAAAATTACGAGGAAAAGTGAAAAACTAATTCAGGTGTTAAAGATTCCAGCAAGCAACAAAGGACTGGTAATCAAGTTCATTTCTAAGTCTTTATTCAGCGACGCTGAGGCAGAAAAATTGGTATCACCGGAAAAGTTTAGTATGACAACTATCGAGTGGGGTATTGAGTTCCTGAATCTTATAAAACACAAGTAAGTTTACGTTTGCCTTCCTGTTCCTGCACCCATGCTGAAGTGGGTTTTTATAAGACAAATTTTTGATAATTAACTTGGCTCAATGATGTTTTATTGTTTCTTTAGTCCCAACATTGATGCATGTGTGAACCTACTCTGCAATTTGAATGATTCGGCCTTATACAATTACGAACTTCATTTTAAGAGAATTTTGAATGACGATCTGGTTTGAGCATTTTTTTGCTAAGTGTGGACAGTGTGGAGCAAGTTGATGGCATCTGGCATTATTATAGGTGCAGAACAAGCGACCAGAAAACCTTATCCCACGAGGAAAGAGAGTATGAAAGGAGCTGGAAAAATTGATGTTTGTACATATTATACAATTATTTTAAAAGAAACATGTTTGTCACAAAAAATAAAAACCTGAAGGTCTTACAGAAATAGTGAAGCAAGCAATACATGAGAGTTAAAATGTGAAGCCGTTGACGAGCAATTATTAATATTTAATACAGTAGTGATCGACTCAATTTTTAATTATCTTTCCAATGTGGCATTACATATTACCAGGGATTTATCACAATTATTAAAGAGGCTTTCGCTGT
>JAHZNA010000065.1:0-11289 GCA_027743935.1 Sinodicranocentrus sp. ZH6
ACAGGCTCAAGAAAAGGAACGGGCTTTGAATAACAATGTTATTACTGCTGTTAGCCAACATCTGCTGTCGCTCCTTCCCCGATGATAATATATATACCTCTGGCCAGTTTTTTCTCCTTTCTTTGTATTCACCGGACGAATTGCAATCTGCAGAAAGTTGACTTGCAAAAGTAGCAGAGAAAAAGTACGTCTAGGCTCACGTTCTTAATACGTTCTCTTTCTTCCAATAGTAGGCCAACCAAGATGGTGCGAAACCTTCTGCAAAATTATCATAGAAATAATGAAATGCACAGTGAACATGGTCATTGTTAATAGAAAAGTCCGTATATGTGACGAGACAGATGAAAACGTTGCACCGCTTCTTTATGCAGTTTACATCATTATCATCAACGTCGTCGGTAACGAAAGGATAGAAGAAGGTCCACTATTCGAAGGATATTTCTTTCATCAATTCCTGACCAGACTAACGTACTCAATGTATTGATGTAAGATGTAATGTATGCAATATCCTTATATATTATCCTATGCCGGTGCGTATGCTCACAGTTGTACCGGTGACCGACCAGGATATCATTATCCTTTATTACAACAACCCTTGTTCGGCTCTATGGCCTAGCTTTTTTGCCTTGATCGTTTTCATTGCTCATTTCCCAGCTGGTTCGTTCCTTCAAAGTCATAAATAAATGAACATATGTATATGGTAACTGAGGAATAATCATTGTAATGATGTTGATAATGAACAAGATGATTTTCTTGATCATCCTAATAACAGTGTTTCTTAGATTTCTATATACTTTTACGGGCTGCTGTTGAACTTGTATATTATTTTCTCCAA
The DNA here is from genome assembly GCA_027743935.1 of Sinodicranocentrus sp. ZH6. Lineage (NCBI taxonomy): Eukaryota > Metazoa > Arthropoda > Collembola > Entomobryomorpha > Entomobryidae > Sinodicranocentrus > Sinodicranocentrus sp. ZH6. The sequence continues at coordinate 836 of JAHZNA010000065.1, forward strand.
CTGGGTTGAGTTTTGCACTCTTTTGCATCATAATTACAAGCTACTACTCCTGTGCTACGTTGTTACTCAACTTGCTATGGCCTATATATTTGCCGACATTTAGTGCGTAACATGAAAAACATTCGAGGAGGAGTACACCCCTAACTTCCTCTTTTACTTGAGCCATTCCTGTCTATCAACTCATTCATTTGTCAAGTGCACGGACATCCTGCACTATCCTATCCTCCATATAATCATTACCACTCCATTCCCGACGTAGTAGTGGCCTTTTCGCATGCAATAATTCCAAGGAGAAAAAAAAGTAGGCCAATTGCGTCTTTTTTCTTTCAATTAAAACTTTTTACGAGGCTTTTTTACCCCTTCCGTTGTGCCTGACGAGGGGAAAAAACTTTGAAAATTAGCCTAGATTCAAAAGACTTTCGTGTGCTTTTTTTCTTCTACTTTGAAAGTAAAGTCAAAAGTAAGTAACAGATAATTTTGTCATCTCCAGTTCTCTCTCTGTCCCTCCGGAGCTGTTATGAAACATTAAGTTTGTGTACACATTGGTAGAAGTATTTTGTCGCACTTTTTTCAAATGGAATTGAGAAAAGTAGGTGACGATGCATCGGGGTGGTACCTTACATAAAAAAGATTCCTTGTTGAGAGAATGATAGTTATGAAACATTAAGTTTGTGTATACATTATGGTAGAAGTATTTTGTCGCACTTTTTTCAAATGGAATTGAGAAAAGTAGGTGACGATGCATCGGGGTGGTACCTTACATAAAAAAGATTCCTTGTTGAGAGAATGATAAATGAGAATCCGTTTCCTTTTTTTCATCATTCTGACTTTTCCTGATGACTGAGTGACTGACTGCCTAAAGACTAACTTTCCGAGATGAATGGCTATTCTCATCAAGAAAAGCAGGTGACTAAAAAAACCTAAAGATGCTTTCTGTGATTACCACAGAAAAAAACTTTGATTTACCGCTATAATTTTTTTCATCATTCTGACTTTTCCTGATGACTGAGTGACTGACTGCCTAAAGACTAGATGAATGGCTATTCTCATCAAGAAAAGCAGGTGACTAAAAAAACCTAAAGATGCTTTCTGTGATTACCACAGAAAAAAACTTTGATTTACCGCTATATTGTGTAGCCAACTTAACTAGTTTGTTAAAACGAATACAGTTTATTTGATAGGCATCATCATTTATACGATGTGATGTGTAAGCTGATAATAGTTGTCGTTTGTCAACATCACTTGCTTTTTAAAGTTTGCATCTTGCAGCCACTTATTATATCAACAGCAACATCATTGTCACTTGTAAACGAGCGGACAAGATGAGTGAGTGAGGTGAGGACAATGAGTTGTGTGCTCTTACATGTTTTAAAATGGACTACCTACTGAATTTATACCTTCTTGAAGATTACATAATAAGAAGAGTGCAAAGAATAACAAGCTTGTATAGAATGAATGTAGTTTTCTTGATTAATTTTTTTGATAATGAAGAAGCAGCAGTGTGGATAATGAGATAACAAGCAATTTTTATTTCGCTGCTCGTGTGTGCTATATTGGTTGCATATTTATCCACTCCAAACTGCAGCAACTTGCAGTTTATGGCATGTGCGATGAGAATTCCATTAAAATGGTTGGTAGCATGTTGTGTGGCAGTGTGCATTTGGAAAATCTAAAATGGCACACAAAATCACTCCACTTCACTCTCACAATAACACAACTCATGCTCAAGTGCAGCATTAATTACTTTATATAGCGTGCTTATCAAGTGATCATGATTACTTCTGTAAGATTCAGATGTAAATTTCATGTAAATACATTCCTTCGTGTAGAGTCAACTAAGCGATCTAAATAAACCGGCAGTTAACTGTTATATGTTATTTCAGTATAAATATGATGATGGTGGGGATGATGAAACATGTTTTTTCTAGGTTTTCTCGATTATCAAAAGGAAAAGAAGCATAGTTAACATTTTAAAATGGACACTTCACATATTACCTTACCACTACTGAAAGACTACAATGGCTTTGTTGATTGTGTCACATATTTAAATCACGATATTATACACTACAATAGAATATTACTTATGGGAGAAAAAAAATACATTAAATTGTCTGTAGCCACAAGAAGTGCGATGATGAGCCGCCGATGAGAATCGCTTGAGGAAGTAAGTTGTTGAGCTTGAATAGGCTTGCCTTGCCTGGGGGATTTGATCTCAATAGTATTTAAATTGAAATGAGAGGAAAAAAGTGGTATATAGTATAACATAAGAAGGAAAAATTACTATTACATAGAGAAAAGCTAGGATTCCCGATTATTATGCATGTCCGTCTACTATATAGCTTGTAGAAATGTCACAAGGGAAAATGAATTTAGCTATATGATGTATTTTAAATGAAATGAAATTAGATAGCACATTATTGCGCATCATGGGATTTTTTATATGAAAAGCGGATTCAAGAGGAGAGAAGAGGAAGGATGTGGAGTTGTAATAATATAAAATATGTTTTTCTCGTGATGCCACTGCCATAGTCATCATCAGTTTCATTTATTCTTGCTATCTGTAACGATCGTCGTCGTGGCTTGTGTCAGATCTTGTTATTACTATTGTATATTATGTAGTAGAAACGACAGACGAGCGACTTCGTTTAGGATGCAAAATCTAGGGTAATTGGAAACTGGAGCAAACGGTGAATGATAGCTATATAAAAAGAAAAATGGAGAGAAATGCAAAAGATATCATTTATGCTGCCACAGCATGATGTAGAGAGCAAGGTTTAGAGCGAGAAAAAAAACTTTTCTCATTTCGTCCTTGTCAAATAAATTGATTGTAGTTTGAAAGCTAATCATATTGGATATGACTTGGCTTTTCGTTTACTGTCAATTACTAATATTATATAGTTTTTAATGAAATGAATCAAGTCTGAGAGGATTGTCTGAACTACCTTCGGGACAAAGTGGAAAAAATACAATTAAGTTAAAGGGATCTATTTCTCAATGGACTTTTTCCGCAACTCAAGGTTTTAACGTGTTATTTTAATACAAGAAATGTTTAGTCTACAACGTTATGATGGTAAAATGAATGATTAACAAAAATAGGATTCCACTATCAATAAAAGTTGTCTATAAAAAGTAGAAGCATTAGTTTGAATGTGAAGGAAAGGAAAAAGGAACACGATATGGAATTGCATTAAGGCTACCATTGTATTATGTGGTGCTTTGCATGCGACATTCATTGACCTCCTTCAAAGCCTCTAATAAGGCAACGGTTCATCCAATTTAAAAGATAAAACAAAGGGAGAATCGCATGTGGAGTGAGTGTTATTGTGGTGTATGACTATGCATATTTGTATTTTTACGTCGGGACACCCCTAATGAAGGCATGTGTTTACGAGTAATGAGCATATTTTCACGTAATACAAATCATCATTTTTATATACCTCCATACATTTAATCCTGACCTTACAAGGTCAAAGGTTGTACATTTATAACGTTTCCCAGATCCGTGTTCGACGAATCATAAACAAAACACCAATGAACCTTGCCTTGAATTTCATGAGAAGGGGTGAAGCCGGCATGCAAATTTCGTCAATGAAAATTTTAGCAATCAGAGAAAAACGCTTTTTTGTGAATGGAACATCAAATTACTATGGGTTCATTAGTCACATCTTCTTCACGACATGCACTGATAGGTTCTTTCTTTTCACACAAAAAGCGAGAGGGGATATATAGAAAAGTCATAATAGAATTAGGATTGTATTGGCAATGGTTGATTTTTTAAAAGTTGAATAACGGGAATGAGAGCTAAAAAGGTGAAAAATTGGCAAGATATATATGCGACCTCAGCTAAGCTGCTAAACTAGCTTATATATATAAGCTAGTTTTCAACTTTTATACATAGAAAAGATCGATGGCTTGGAAGCATCGACTAGTCATGATATTATAATGTGCCTAATTTTGTACGTGCTTCTCATAATCCTGCCTGACTTGAGTATCTAGACTTGCTCACTATAATATTAATGGAGTAACCTCTAAGAATCGGAGAGATGGTGTGGGTGTGAATGAAGACAGTGGTAACTTCACTTTATGTTAGGCAGGATGATACTTATTTTTTAAAAATCGTCTACAGAAAGGAAAACAAAGTTGTACGAGGTATAACGCGTGTATCCTCATTGGGATACCATATGGCATTTTCCCTAAACGATAAAATCCACCTTTATGTTATTCCCCCTTGATGATGATTGTGGTAATCTTCCTTCCTTGTTTAGTTGTATAAAAATCTAACTTATTACTTGGTTTCAGTCTGGTTTGTCTACTTTCGCACTACGTAAAAGAACACACTATACACGTACATACAATGCGTTATAACATATTCGTATCATAAGTTTTTAGCTCTCATTTTTCACATTATATGCTGAATGGGATGTAGTCGACCTCAGCTACTTAAAGACAACGTAGGAACCACACACATGAAATACAAGATCATGCACACCTGTGCCACTTAAGACATAATAAATTATCCCACTGTTGGTCCAGCTTTGAAACAGCGCGAAGAAGAGTGCAAGCTTACATGACACCTTTCAGTTGAAGAGGTAACCTACGTTGTTCATTATGAAGGAGAACTCGTTGTTTCAACAAAGTGAGGGAGGGCACAAGCCACAAAAGTTTAATAATAACAGCTGGCCCCCCCTATTCCCCTGCCTATCCGGCTGTCAAGCTTCCGTAATATTTTTACCACGTTTTGTCAAAAAAACACACCTTTCAGGAAGAAGGCGAGGGAACACAATGGGTTCGTTATTTGCAAAATTCATCTGTCCGTCTGCTGTCCCAAGAGGAACAAAGCAAGCAAACTTCGCATGTCTCCTTCTCCCTCACACATAATCCCATGTGAAGCCAATATGAGCAGACGGGTGTTTCGTGTATTTATCTTTGTGATGTGCATTCGGTGCTTTATGACCACCCGGTAAAAAGAATGCTCATTATAATTCATAAACGCTAAGCAGATGATCATCGTTGTGAGACAGAGTACACATCGAAATCAAGATGCTAACTTTGTATTTCATCAAGAGTTGAGCCGAAAGAAAACACACAAAAATATTCAAGTGAGCCTTTCTCATTCCATCCTCTTTCATTTGCGGTTAAACTCAAGAAGTTGAACCTTCAGTGAGAGGATGATTACAATATATGGTACTTTTTTCTTCTCATTCGGATTTTTCTTTGGAGTGCAATCTTCATCTCCACCACATCTGTTTCTTGACTGGGGAAAAACTTCATTGTTACTTTTTTGGATTTGATGAAAGAAAAAAACGGACGGATGATGTTATTACTACATGGTTAGCTATTTGTGTAGAAGTCTTTTCTTGCAATATTCGGTAGGTATATTTTTTCATATCAGTCATCAGCCGCGCATACTTAAAACCAGAAGCAATACTCTAGCGAGAATTGAATGAGTCCAAGAGCAAAATTCCATATAGCGTGGCATATAGCGTGCAACGTGCTGAGGTGAATGCAATGCATGGTTGACGTTGATACTGGGTACTAAAAAAACACCCTATTTCTCTAGGTATCACTCCATACCATTCTCACAGAGTACAATGCAATGAACAAGGAATTCTGCTTTTTCTTACAATGTTCATATTACGTTTACGGATATGCCGTGGCATCATCATCAAGCCAAGCTTAACTTGCTTGGCGTGGAGGTGGTATTATTCTTCCCAAGAAGAACAAATGCATAAGTTTTTTTAGCTTTGTGTATGTTATGCCTTTGCTGCTCAGCTCCTTTTGGTGTCGTGCTTAGCTTGACTGGTTTTATCACGGGCACAATCCTAGCCACTTCAGTCTTTGTTCAGATAGCAATCCAGTCGGACGCGTTTCTTGCTGTGTGTGTTCACACAGTGGCAAGGCAAAAAGAGAATAGTTTTTAAAAGCACATTGAGTCCTGTGCCTATATTCGGCTGGTAGTGTGGTGGTGTGTTGTGTACGTTGTCACGTAGTTGAAATAATAACAAAACCAAGAAAAAAATTCATGCACGGTTTTTTCTCCCTCTATGCATAAGGAAACTAGCAAGGACAGAAGGGACCTGCTAGTTTTATTATTCTAGAAAAAAATATTGTATTTATAGACTTTGCTCTGCGTGCATGTGTTTGGATGGGGAACGAATGGAAAAGTTTGAAAATCCACAAGGCACTCAGTTCCAGCAGAGTAGTAGAGCATACATTTACGGTGCACTGTTCTGATTATTGCAATCACATGAATTGCCTGAGCTACTTATATTGAGGGAGGTGAGTTGGTTTGGAGTTAGGAAAAAGTAACAGCAACCGGTCAGTGCAGCAAAGAAGCAGTCAGTAACCTATAGGATTTTGCTTCTAAACGTTATGTATTAAGTAAGTGGTGGTTGTTGTGAAAAAAAATAATCAGTTTCGTGTGAGATCCCACATTAATCTGTCCAGTTTTCTGCGCATTCTTACAACACCTATATTGTTATGTGCGCAGTGATTTTTGCGATTCATACCTAAAGTGTAATAGTGAGGTAGGAATGGTCTTTGCGTGGAGAAAAAAAAGTCAAGGTCTTTTGCGACTAAAATGTTTGCATGTGAGAAAGCGTAACACACATTTAAATTGATAAATTTCTCTTCCAGAAGCTAGAATCTTGACGTGTGGAACTGTTTGTTAAAGGAGTTTATGCAAAACCAAATAAGTTCGATCAATAGTTTATGCTTACTTATGTGCAACCTGCACCTTTTAAATGTGAATTGTGAAGTAGCGTGCAGACTGAAGGAGAAATGTTTAGAGTATAAATAAGGTCTTATACTTGTAGTAAGGTAATTAGCGGTTTGTTACAAGCTAAATTCGCGACTCACGACATCGATCGGAAGAAATTCATTATTTGAGTGTAAGCTTCACTCGTTGAATGTGTTCTCTTATACTGTACACCCTTGAAAGAAACTCAACGAGAGAAATTCAAGTGAAAAATCTTAACAGTTTCGGATTAATTTTAGCATATAGGTAAGTCATGCAGATGTATGAGGATATAAAATCCTTTTCTTTACTTTTTATTATTATACAACTCAAACAGAAAGGGGAAACTATTTAATAGTGGTATGTTTTCCATTAATAATTACCTTTTTTTACATATCTACTCTCTTATGGAGTTTTTAATATACCCATAACTATTGTAATGTTGTGGATGGAAAGGCCTATGCATAAAATTCACATGGAGTTACTCCTACAAAACATTTATTAGCTACATTCTACAATATCAAGGGTTTCCACGCACTCATAACAATTTCATTTCTGGATTCCCAGAAACCCCATTACTATCATCGAACAAGCTCAACATATTTCCATAATACTACAAATGTATTTATCTTAGCAGTGTGCGTAACATAATTGCACTTTTACAGTATTTTTATGCAATGCGCTCAACTTCATATGTATCTGAACTAAACAAGTTTTTGAAAACAACGCTTTACACTTTTCTGAAGAATTCTGGACTTTTGCAAAGGTGTGCTAGGTAGGCGTGAATTGTTTATAATATCAAAGATGTAGGTATTCATTACATTGAGATTGTGTGTGATTTCAATACAAAAATTCTGGACGATCTTATCTAAGCTGGCGGCATAGGTTGTCTTTTGTTTATAACAATTCCTATCATTTGGTGACGCTCATTTGAATAGCCCATTGTCAAGCATTCTGGAGATGGGTGAGTATGGAAATAGTGTTATGTTAAAGGTGTGCCAGCTCAGTAACCCAGCTTGTTATTTTTAACTTCAGACTGTTTGCTCAAGTGTCGTCTTGAATTGTTATCATCTTGCAACGCAAGAAAACAAACCTGTCGTTTGAGACCTGTTGTATGAAAAGAAAAAAGTTAAGCATTGCGTCGTTTGTTTTGAAAACAGAATTCTTAAACTTCATACGAATGTATTCATGTATTATGAAACCAAAACATCAGCATGCTTTTCACGTACAGTAATAGTTGTTCTTGAATTTTAAAAGTATTAGACGGGACAAACTGATATAATGGTGGAAACAACTTTATTTTACCTAACTTCACGAAGCTGCAACAATAGAACATGATTTTGTCAACGCTATGACACTTATGTATTTTAATCCCCATTAAAATTTCAAAAAGATGATTGATACTTTGTTCATTTTGCCATTTAATTTGCGTTGAATTTGCTAAAACGTTAATCAAGTTTATAGCTAAACTTATACGAAAGTTAAACTGCAGCACCATGTTTGTGCAAGCACGGACGGATGTTCAATTAGAATTGCACATCATAACAATCACCAGCTCAGCATACATCATACTTTGCATTTTAGTGTTTAGCCAAATTTATGCACTCTTATGAGATATCCATCAAAATATATCCTTGAAAAAATGCAGTAAACATGTAACTTTCATTTTATTATTATTGTTAAAGCATGCAAGAAAGTCAACAATGGAAAAGTTATTGTAAACTTCCATTGAGTAGCATTAGTGATTCCGTGACAGATAATAATAACACCCAGAATGTATTTTGATTTGGAATCTTTCCATTCCTTTCTTAAAGCGAATTTTGTGACTCCAAGGATGTCATTTGAGCATTTCACTTTTGCCACGATAAGCAAATATACAGTTTCATTTGTCTTAGCAAAACATTCTTTTGCACTTAAGGTGTAATACAACTGCATTAGGTAACACTTCAATATCAAGAACAATTGAATCATTATCTAGTCAAATATTTATTTTCAAATTTCAAATTAATAACCACATGTCACAACAGCCCTGCTCATTTAGCGCTGTATTGGTTCATTGGGTTGAATGGAACTGCCAGATGCAGCCGGATTACGCTTGGTAAAAAATGACTTTGATAAGCAAACAAAGACTTCGAGAATAACATATTCATCACAACTTCCCGAAAACACCAAGCTCGACAAGGATGACTAGCAGAGTAGGGCAGAATTGTGTACATTACAGAGCTATTTATCAATACCAAATGACATTCATATCGACAGGGAGTACAAAGGCATCGAAGTAAGATGAATGAATGAGTTATTGAGAAAATACGCCTCACTTCACATCACATATCATCAACTTTTATCAATTTGGTTTTTTTCAACTGTACTTGAAGGAATCGATATTAACCAAGTAAACCAAAAGACTGTGGCATCGATTCCACAGTTGTGCTGTGATTTTTTGAGATGTTCATTTTGTGGTCTGTAAACAGCTATGTTCTATTACAGCACTCGAAATTATGATATGTGATAGTGATGATAGCCCTTTTTTCATTCAACGGGTTGCTTCAACTTCAATGACAAATTTTATAAATTACAAACTGTAATTGCAACACTGCATTATTACAACTTTTCTAATAATACCATAATGATGATTACTGTGTGTGTGTGGCTTTGAAGCTGTTATACGAGTGGCTCTAATGGACAGTCCCAAACTTGACTAGCCACTAGCTTAATAGCAAAGCGCAGAATAAACCAAGCAAAAGAGGACAGTTACAAATTATTATTTGGTCACTCAATAGCAGTCAAACCCGGAAGATGATTTGGTGATGCAATACAATTCAAAAAAAACTTGTATGTATATCTTACTGAAACTGAAGAACTTGCTCTTGTGAAGAGTTGCTTGAAGGGTAGCACACCATCACTGTGGTCATGCGGGCCGTGCCTAAAAGATTTTTGTCTTTGGATTTTGAAGGCTCTCTAACTTTGGTTTGGCTGTAGAGATATAAATCGAAAACGCGAGTAGGAGGTCTGTTTTTGTACTTTCGTAGATCTTGAACAGCAACATTTCATGTCAAGTCTGTGATACCAACTATTTCAAAGGTGTCTTTGTGGTTAGTTGGCAGCATGGTTTTACCTTCCTGAAAGGAGAACATAACACCAATCCCAAATTAAATTGCTCTAATGCTTTCGTCTTTTTGAGGATTTTGTTTTTTTAAAACTTCATAGCTATCTAATGTATGTGGAAGGATCTTTTGATAGGTGATATGATATATGATGAATGAATTGGCAGCTCATATAACATGGTATCGAGTTTACTCCTGTCCCTTGTTTAAATCCCAATTATGGAAGTATTGTAAACCGACGCCCAGTCTTTTAAATCAGTAATCACTGAACAATTATCTTCACCATTCAACTTGTAAAAAGTCGGCCACAACATCAACCTATCAGGCTTACATGCTTTAAACGTAACACCAAACCCTGGCCGTCACCTTTGCTGAAGGTTATTTTCAGCTGTATACTAGCTTGTTTGTAAATATACACATGAATTTATACAAGCTACATTTGCATCTACATAAGATAAAATTTGTGTACATGTTTATATGCCAAATGCAAATGCTAAAGATGACACACCTACTTGTATTGTCTTGCCATTTGAAGTTGGATGAAAAACAAGCACAAATTTATACGTATGCATAACTTTAGATGATCATGCAAAAGATATAGTTAACCATAACCA
>JAHZNA010000066.1:0-41421 GCA_027743935.1 Sinodicranocentrus sp. ZH6
ATGAAACGCATATAAGCTCGCAGTGTTACTATATGGTGGTGACAAATTCAGAGTATTGCCATTTCAAGCATATAGTCCCATTTCTTATCTTTAACTATGACCTTGACGACATTTCTCCACGATGGAAAATGAAAAAGTGGACGGTTGAATAGGTAAATTGTAATATTTAACTTATGCACTTTTTATTGACCTCCTCACACAACATTTTAGTTCATCGCTCAATTTGCATTTCGATTTCCGACACAAGTGAAATGACTAAATACCACGTATCCGTTGGATAAGTGTGATACAATCTAAACTTATACCGTACATCTCTACTACACACAGTATAAGAGGAACATGATATACGTCACATACATTCGCATTGGATTGCTATACTTATCCATACGACAAATAATTGCTTAAAACATTTAGCTACATCAATTAATAAATAGCTATTAATCTCATATAACAAGTTAACGTGCAAATATGATTCGTCATGTATGCACTCTACTCTACATAAACATGCGTCTGTAATTTTAGGCATTAAATAACTTATTTTTAGTTCAACAATTCAAACTTCCCTGATTCCACGTAAATGGCTACACAGTTACAAAGAGACGTTTTCTCACAAACTACCACAAAGTTTGAGAATACAGACTTTCTAGGTTTAAATAAATTTTTATCAATTTTCTAAATGCTATACATCAACATGCCTAACATTTATACATAAACATGCGTCGCATAATGAGAACTAAAAATCCTTTGCGCTAATTTCTCTACTCTCTACATTTTAATCACGTTTGACCAATAGTTTGACCAGATAAGCTCTCTCGATAAAAAATACACAGGAATGATTCTGCTCTCTTCTCCCACAAAATTATTTTTACAAGACTTTTTTTAAATGATTTACACGGAAAGCATTGATAGTTCTCTTAAAAATCAGATGAACTATATCTTGCATGCAAGACTAAAGTGAAGATTTAAAGAGACAAAAAAACTTGGATGAGTTTATATCAATTAAGTTTCTACACAGAGTAATAACACCATGTGCGAAGTGTCAGACAGTCGTACATTTTTGTAATATACTTTTTTATCCTACAATTTGGTACAATTAACAGAGGATTTTAGACGCTTTTCAATTTACAAAAGAAGGAGCAGCGTGTTTGGTCATTGACACTTAATTTAGCGAAAAATTCCATATCTTTGCGAGACAATATGTACATTTGAAATAGACAAAATGGAGAGCCTTCTGTTGGCTGATATTTTTTATAGAAAAATTCAAAATGAATTTTATCACAGATTTATTATGATAAATGGATTAGTGCTCTCAATCATATATTTTAAGGTACTCTAAAAACTTTTTTCTCTGACTACTCCACTCCACATTTGACAGCAGCACTTAATTAAATTAAGTTAAATACACTTTATAGCTTTAACTAGTTCAACACAAAGTGCTAAAAATTGTGTAAATTAAATGCAACACGTAGTTTGAAGAGTTTATGATGAAAAGCATAAAATAAGTTTGCGTGTGATAAACAGACATTAATTTCAATATGAGCTTCGTACACGTGGACATTTTGCATAAGCGTGAAGCGCCGTATTCTTAAATCTAGTTTTGATCTTGAGTTTTGCAACGAGTCTACAAGTCTCATTGTCAGTTATACCGTGTTTCTAGTTTCTCGCTCGGATCAGTTTACTGTAAACGCAGCTCACACATATTTTTTAAAACTATTTTTATTCAACTTCCAGAAAAGAATCCAAGGAAGCTGCGGCACAATTACGTCAACTACAGACATCAAAGACATACGAAAATATGTTGTAGACTACTTTTTCCATATAAAAAAGTAGGAGGAGGAGGAGAAGCTGCGATGATTATGCGTTGTTTGTTAGCTAATCTACAAAATACTTGGTACACACTACACACACATCAACTCCGACAATGACAGCTTTATCGATGGACAACTTTAGAAAAAAATATTAGATTCCAATTCACATTTGTCGTTTTTTAAGCATATCTCGCCTCGTGTTTGGCTTCTCTTTCAACAGATAACATAATACAATGACATAGATTAATACAGACATTTAGCATACATCCTCTTGAGAAAGGATAACCTACTAGTAAATAACGCTAAATAATATGATAGTTACTTCCAGTTGCTTCATTTTTTGTTCATGTGCTAAGTAAAGGTAATGCTTTCAAGGTCGGAACATCCTTAATTCTCAGTCATTTGATTTCACTTGCCCCTCTAATTTCTATTCTACTTGATCTAAACCACCCAATTCCGACCTTAAAGCGGAAAACGCGAACTATAAACTGTCCTTTAAAGACGTACTTGCACAAGCACCTCGTTTGGTCTCTTCCGCTTCCGTCACCATCAGTTCGTGCAGGTATGCCTTTGTGGTAACCAGAGTACTAGTGGCGTCTTGGATATGCAGCGAAACCTGGCGATTGTATCCTTCAAACATTTGGAAAATCTTGAGAGCATCTTGTAGAGTTTTTACGCACTGCATTAACTCTTGAATGTATTCCTTTCGCTTAATTAATCTTAACCCGTATCGCTTAGCTGACAACGCCAAGTCCACGTAATACCTGTTGAAGAGAAACCCACCTGGGATACCAAAACAAACATTTAATGTCTTTTAAATCTGAATCCTTAACAAAAGTGAGAAAATGTGTTGTAATTTTTCTTAAGCATTACCTCTTTCGTAACAAATTCCTGGACGAATAATCATTAAGTGTCGCTCCATAGCATCGCAACATTTGCCCAATAGCCGATAATCCTCGAGAATACTTTCAGGGTACCTATACGAAGCTCCTGACCCTCTTGTCGCGGCTAAATTGGGTCGTAAATTGTTCTCAATGAAACTCCACGCCTGGAGAATAAATACTATGGCTTGGATTCAAGTCGTGATCCTCCCTCCTCATGACAAATTGTGAGAGAGCGGTGACAATGGTTTGTTTAGGTTTTAACAAAATTGACGCCAGCTCTGCCCTACACTCTTCTGTGATTTTCCCGACCATGCAGTAAGAGAACTCCTCGAGACAGAGGTTACACGCCCAAACAGAGTCTTTCCACTTTTCCGGCAATTCAGCACAAATCAGGCCGTGTCTACAGCGAGGACATTTAATATCAGCAGTTCTGTCGTGGAGACTACTTGGCTCACGACACCGTTTACAGGTACAGCTGTCAATGCTCAGCACATTACGGAGAATCATCCGCCTCAGGGGGTAGTAGAGGAAAGGAGTAGGGCTAAAGTCGATAGTGATCAGTTCTCTTTTGCAAATTGGCACTGCTGCTTTCGTCACCAGGTTTGCTCGCGACACTCCGTTCGTACTTTCTTCCAAGTAGTGGAACGTGTTGGGGATGCAGTCGTGAGCGAAGAGGATTTGAGTGGCGAAGATAAGTTTGTATCTGGAAATTAGTTGTATTTAAATACAAGTGTCATGTTTAAAGAACATAAAGACAAGAAAATTAAATAGTATATAGCTGATAACATACGAAGAGTTAAGGGACGGCCTGAAAGACAAGGCAGTGATAATAGCATGCACATTCCCGATGAGATCATCATGGTAGCCAGTCATTTTGGCACTGATCGGAACTAGCTCCCTGTAGTTGCTGATGAACCTGCGAAATTTCACTGACTCCTTGTAAGACTCCACCCTCAGGTTTTGCTTCATTTGCAAAAATCTCTCCCACTGAGGATGGTCATAGTTTTCCAGCTGGAGAGCTCGGAGAATCTCAACGTCCATGTATAAACTGTGATAACAGCCGATCTCGTCTTCAAACTAAAGTCAGAATTCTGAACATTAGCAAGGGTTAATGAATGAAATAGTTGAGTAAATTGTAAGTTTTCCTTACCCAACCTCCCTGAGCTTCAATAGCTTGACACTCTCCAGCAGAATGGTCCAACGCGAATTGGCAATTGTAAGAGCACAACGGTAAACCACACTTGTTACACTTGAATCTCGGTGGACCAATGAATTCGATGGATTTTAGACATCCAAAACAAGCTGGCCTGACAGCGTTACATGCTGGAGAGCTTGAGGAAGCCTTTGGCTCGTTTTTGGACACCTTACTTGTTATACATGGAAGGCTCATCACGTTCAAAAAGTCGTTTTCCGGGTCTGCAGCGGCAAAAGTGAGAAGTGGCCGTTCGGAAAATATAACTTGACCAGCAGGAATATTCCTGGCAGCAACAGCGACAGAAACGTCGTCCTCATACCGCCTTTCCATGCGGTACGGGGTACAGTCGTTTTTATGCCGTTTCCAGTCAATCCGCTGATGATCTTCCCCGCAGTAAAATGCGTGTTTGCATTGACTACACTTTTTGGTCGCGGGTTTGGAACAGTCTTTAATTTCGCAGAGATGGATCACTCCATCCCATATTGTGGAACAGGACGCGAGGGCAGGATAACCTCTGCTGATATTTCCACTAGCAGTTGTCGAGCTACTAGCATTGTGCTCAGATTCTGAGGAAGCAACTGAACTGGAAACATGGGCTTTTGGAGGATAGCAGTAGTCTACGTGGTGAGATAAGGACCAACTTCCAACGCGCTCCTCTTCATCGTCCTCATTTTCCAGGTCGAGTCCAAGAATGGAAGTTTCGTCAGAACGCGCGGAAGCACTTCCTGGACCGCCACCGCACGTTGCAATGGCATCGTTATCGTAATCATACGAATAATCATCGTAGGAAGAGGTTGGAAGAGGATAGGAGCATGATTGAAAATGGGTGTCATTTTCGTCTTCTGGGGATACCTCCTCAACATTGGACACTAGCACTATATTGTTCCCATCGTATTGAAACGCAGAGTTTCGAATTCGTTCTAGTTTTGCCAACTTGTCAGCATCTTTCCGACTTAGCTCTGATTTGAGATGACTTTGAATTGAGTCTGAATGAGTGCCGTCTCCACCGTTTAGACTTAAATCGTCGAGCTCCCTGGCGTCGTCGTAGTCGTAAGTGATACTTAGGTTGCTGCTTTTCTTTGGCTTGCTTTTTCTCCTGTGCTTCTTCACCGAGGTCGTATCTTCCACTTTGTTTGCGTTACTGTCTCTAGTTTTAATTTCAGATAAGTCTGGAGGGGGATTTTTTTCATAGCCATGATCCCGGAGGTTTAGCACTTTAACAAACTTTGGGGCAAGAAAGTCATCCACTATTCCGGGGACGGAGGCGAGAGAAGTATTGTTCGAGTGGATTTTTGAGGGTGTGTCTGTTATAAGTTCGGAAGGGATCTTTCCGTTTTTCACTGCCCCACCTGCTCCACATTTCTCAGCACTTTCAGTTAACTGTAAAGCACTGTCATCTTCCTGGTTGGAACTTACTGCAGGACTCGTTGTCACTTTTGTTTTCGTTTTTGACTTTTTGGTCATGACTTCATTTGGAGATATATACTGCGAGTTTATTTTGGTATTTTACGTCAGGTGTCAGGAAGGAGGCTTCACACTGAACACTGAAACTAATTTAATTTTTTTGCCCTTACAGCTTAATATATGAGTGTGGTTTCAATATAAATGGCCATAAGCAAAATGTTTGAATGTGTGTGGTCTTCACAAGCTTTCAAACGTCAAAAAGAAAAAGGGACCTTTCTAGAGTAGTTTGGTTGTTTCTTCTCTTCTTCCACAAGACTTGGGATTTCCATTGTTCTTCATTCACTTTTGATGTGTTCAATCTTTGTGTGTCAGATGATGTACATTCAGGAAAATATCCTGTAGGAAATGAAGAAAAAAATTCCTTAAACATTTACACAAGAAAAGGAATAATCCAACTACATACAACATGCATCATATGAACAACGAATATAGTATAAGGCTTACTAAAAAAATTTTAGTAAAAAATACCAACTGCTTTTTCATTTCTGAATTGTCAACAACTTTTACGCAATCTGTACTACTCGTGTATTTAGCTTTTGACTTGACCTAAGTATTACGCATATTTTACACGTCTTTTACGGATAAAAATGTGTGCATTTTAAATGCACACATTTGCTAACAATAAACAATTCTGCAAGAATCCAAAACTGAGCAAACATAAACCGGTGAAGTGTGAGATACAAAACTATTATTTTCAACCGTCTTGTATCGTAATGTAATTGAATAATATTACATGAAAAACAACTTTCAACTTTAATTTCCAGCTGACAGCCAGCAGCTCTTCCTTGTAACAAAATAAAACTTAAGCGTTCGTTCTACCTACAACCAACAACACATGATGATCTCATTCACACGCTAATGTTGAATGTAATCGTAATCGTAATGGATTGATCCTCATTGTTACCTTATCTTACTTTTAATAATACTTTTTATCTTACTTTAAAAGAAATATTGAGTCATTTATACGTAGGCGTACGCGTACATACAAATACAACGTAAGGTGGTAAGTAGGTTATAAAATGAATATGTTTAACCTTTTTCCCTTTCCTCCAGTTCCATAAGCGACTAGCATAGCGTTGTTGGGAAGAGAAACTCGAACGCTGAAAACAAACACCTCGTTCAAAACAAATTAAAAGATCGATAACCTTTCCCAAGACGAATATTGGCAAATGTGATCAGAGTATCATTAGATCACGTCACAAGAAACTATTTTTTCTCCTATTTCCAAACTCCTTTACTTTAAAGCACACGACGACGAACACTTTTCTGTACAACTTGTGTCTGAGGATATTTTCTCTCACATAAATACACACAAGAACAACACTCTGTGCATTCCATGCATATCTTTTTGGATCTTTTTTTTTATCCTATGGACGATAGTGGGTAAATATCCACAAAATCCGGAGGAGAGACGTGAACATGAGATAGGATATCAGCTAAAATCAACATTGCCGACACACACCGTAAATATTGCATACGTGTGAGGAGATGAGAGCAGACGGTGATTTTTTAAAGCATTCTTTTCCCATCCACTTTTTAAATACACACACACCTCTTCTCATTCTCAGCTTTATATGTACGTATGTCCTTTGGTGTGGGCATAAGGCATAAGGATATTTTACATGCTTTTTATACAAAGTGTAGAGCACATATAGGGTTTGGTTTACTTGTACCGGATACATGGATCAAGATGAAAATGAAGACATCTCTCACAGCGCAGCGGTACTGGCAGAAAAATCATTAGGCATAGACCAGCTTCACATCGTGTCGGTCCGAGTGTGAGAGATATTACACAGAGAATGTGGAGCACATAAGGATATTACACAGAGAGAATGTGGAGTGGAGCACATAAGGATATTTTTGGGATGGAATACATAAGTAATGCATGAGCAAATACTGTGTATCTAAAATTATGGATGAGGTATGTATGCTGCTTGGAGATGTGGAAATAAGATGTGTGTGTGAAGTGAACTGGACAAGAAAAAAGCAACTTGTTACTGTTTTTGCATTCCAAAAGCTGCTTTTTCTGAACCGGAATCATCCTCTCTGGTTGGAAATGTTGAAATAAGACGCGAGGGGAGGTGGAGTTTTGGAATCGCGTGATTTAGACGCCGACAGAATGGAAAAACAAAGATGTAATATGCTACGAACGTAAAAGATGGAAGTTCACATTTGAAATTTGTGTGTAATGTATGTGAATGAAGTATAGATATTGGAGGTTATATGTGCATGATAAAATGTTGTGCTCAATGCGTTAAAAATGCTTAAAACGACCAGAAAACTCCCCAGTGGAAAACGTGGAGGAAGGTTTACAAAGACGCCTTCCCACATGCCTGATGAGTTGTCACATTTATAATTGTCTCCTCCTCAATCACCTCGGTTAGTTAATATCATACCTAGTCAAATAATCAGCATGCATTTTCCAATGTGTGCATTTTTCATCGCCAAAAAATTGCACCTTTATTTTACTACATACACACAGCCATAGCCTCTATCTAGCAGACAATTTGTTTGGAAGTGTGCCAATTATTCGTAACAAATTTCTAGAAATCAAAACAATATCTTGTAACGTGGCAGGAGGGAGTGCAATTGATTTACTACATACTACACACCCATAGCCTCTATCTAGCAGACAATTTGTTTGGAAGTGTGCCAATTATTCGTAACAAATTTCTAGAAATCAAAACAATATCTTGTAACGTGGCAGGAGGGAGTGCAATTGTGTGCAAACGTGGCATACATTTCTGCTCAATCTTTTCATCATTCATTCATACGATAACGATAACTATATTCTCTTCCAGCTTTTCACACGACGACACAAGACAATCCTTCGTGTTCCATTGAGCGTATTAAATTGTCATTTTGTAGTTTTGAGATAATCCGATAAGTAATCATGGCTTATTCTTCATTCAAATTGATTTCCATCATAATTATCTTCTGTTTCGTCACCGTTGGAGGGCAAGAGGGTAAAACTCAACATAAAAAGGTAATTCGGATTTAGGGATTTGAAATGATAAGTGGGACTTGTTTACTTTTTAAGATGATGGGCAGACAGCATCCAAAGAAGAGAACAATCGACAAAAGCAAGATGAAGAGATGCAGCAAGCTGCACAAATGCAAGAGGAAATGGAGCGTGTTCACGCAAATGACCCGAAAGACCGTAAGAATTGCCTTAAAAACCGAGTCTTAGTTAGCGGAAAAGGTAATTATAATTTGTATGTTGAAAACCTATTTCTAAACGTTTGCAGCCCTTCAGTTAGCTAGTAGAACGTTAGAGCGGGCCTTTGACAGATTTAACGATGGAAAGATGGAGGTGTCCGTTTTCAAAATTTTAAGTGCCCTTAACAAAGCCGCCGGTGAGCCAAGACTGTTGCTCATTCGGATATTTGAGCTTATGGATAAAAACATGGACGGAAAGATTTCTAACGATGGTAATTTTGATTAATCGTATTTTTCAATTTGTGTCCAGATGGTTTAGATTTCTTATGAGGCTTCATTATTATTTTTTCTTTTTCTAAGAGTTCACCAGTTTGTACATGTCACCTGTAGCGTACCCTGATAAAGCTCTAGAGCTCATGTTCAGACTTCACGATTTCGACAAGAATGGTTACATTTCTCAATGGGAATTTATGAGAGTGAGGGAGAATGCTATAAATTTATTGCATTTCATACACCATTTTGTATCAAGTATCAATCCAATTTGCTTTCTCTATTTAGCACGCCCTGACCATTGACGGAATCAACCAGAACATTCAAGACAAGTGGATTGAAGCCGGACAGAAAGTGAAACAAATGGATGTGAACGGGGATGGTTTGGTTGATTTGACGGAATTTACGTTATACATGGTTTGGCAGGTTAATGTAGGAATCCACAATCAAAAGTTGAAGGACCGATAAACTCTCAATCTCAAGTGATCATGTGTTGAAGGACCAAATTAACTTAATAGTTTTAATATTATATTCGAATACAGTATGACCAAATAAACAAATAAATTGATAGATGATAAATGTGTCGACTGGAGTGTTTTTTGTTTTTGTTTTAAACTCCACCTCGTCTCGAATTATGGCTTTCCAAAAATAAACCTGCACAACAGGAACAAGTAAAATGATACTGTTCTATTTACACGTAATCTTTTCGACATTTCATCACAAGTTGAGAGAAACCTTTGCCCTTTACGTGGTTCATTTTAATTCTATAAATGCTCTAAATAGACGAAACCTTTTTGACTTTTACGTTGTATTATTTTGCATAGCAGAAGGATCCACCTGCATGTTTTTTTTTAATAATTCACATTAGCCAAGCTCCCACTTGTTAATTTGCCTATTTTTTCGAACACACCTGTACGCAAATACAAAAGACTCGCATACTATTGATTCCAACTGCGTTATACACAAAACAATTAATTGCTTTCTCCATCATGCTCTTTTTCTAAGGCTTCATGTTTTCTGGGCGGTTGAAGGACGCAATAACATTATACCTCATGGTGGGAACTGGGAAGGATGCTTATACGGGTAAAGTGTGGGAGGTCTAGTAGAAGGTATACAAATTGAAAAGAGGAGAGACAACAAGGAGAAACAATAATACACAAATTAATATTTAAAAATTCATGTGGGTTGACGACACTTGAAAAAGCGATGATAATATGGTAATGTGTAAATATATACATAATTTATAAGAATAGAGAAATGACTTTCTTTTCTGATAATGACTTATGATGCATGAGGCAAGCAAGGGTTATATGGAAGATATGGGGTGGATGTGAACGACAGCAGAAATAAGCACATAGCTGGAAACACCTGTCGGTGATCATTTACTTGTCGCGTGAAGCTTCATCTAAATCCAAATCCAAATCCAGTTTGTACAATTTCCCTTGAACAAGGGCTGGATTTTATTCATTTAGTTCGTGTGAGCTCAAAAAGAAAAGTATAAAAGGAGGGGTGGCGAGGTCAAACTAAGTTATTTCAACAGGGATTTACGAGAGATCCAGAGCAGAGCAACATTGAGGGAAGTTTATCCGTCAAAAATAAGTTTCACCAGTGGACCATATTTCTGAAAGCAAAAACAATACAAACAACGACGAGTTTTTTAGGCATTGTTTTTACAAAAGCAACCGATTTGGAGAAGGGGATTTGTAGTGAGCATGATAGTTTCACGCCAGCACGGTATACAATTTTTTGTAAATTGTAAAATCCTTTTTGTTCGCTTACTAATTGCTGCTATTTTGTTGTTGTACAGCGAGCCAGTTTCCGCTAAGCTTGCCAATCCTGCTAGTCATCATTAGCCCTTTGTGGTTCATTGAGGTTATCAATGGACAACCAAATTTCTACTTTAAGGCGAGCGTAAGTTGCCTTTAACTTTTTTTAACTTTTAAATGCTTTTCCTGGAACTGATAAAATGGAAATAACCCAATAATTCCTTCTCTGTTTCTTTATGCAACCGCGGCATTTTCCCATGTTTGAAACAGGGCATTGATGTATATTTTTCTATTGTCTTGGTTCAAATCCTTCATTTTTAAAATAACTATTCTTTTGTTCGGAAAGGTTTAATTTCTTTGTTATAACTAAATGTTATTCAGGCTCCGGCAGTTAAGTCTCTGCCTCGAATTGGCCGACGAAGTGATGACATGTCTGCAGGAGAGAACTTTCTCCCCACATCACTGAATGGAGGTCAGAATTCCATGTCTCTAGCGAGAGCTTTAGATCTACCTGGAGGAATGTTAGACATGTGGAGTGGAACTGGAGAGATGACTCCGTTCGGGGGCAATGTAGGATCTGGTAGAAGTTCCTCTCTATCCTTTCCCATTTCCGGATCATTGGCTCCTGGAGGATCTTCTCTGTTGTCTCCGATTCCTCCGTCTACCTCTCAACTGGACAAGAGCCTCTTGTGGAGAAAGTTTCTTGGGGAATTGAACAACTACGAGGAAACTCTTCTTGACAATATTTATCGTTCCAAAAGTTAAATTAAACTGATTTTGGTGTGATTTCCTTCACTCATTGTAAGTTTATGAGCGAACATGGGATTTGTGGGAGTATATTGTATGCTGAATAAAAATGTGTTGTCATTTTTTGTACATTTAAGCAATGAATAAAAATGAGTGTATTTCAAATTCCAAAACTTTTGTGGAAACACGTTAAACTAAAACAATTTCATAAACATTTATTTGGAGAGGGGCAACGAAAAATGTTTAAAAAGTAAAAGAAAAACTTGGAGTCACCAATACTCTCGTTTCGCCAAGTTTCCACAATCTCCGAAAAGGGACCTGGGGTATGAAACGTTTGAGTTGGCGTTTGGATCCTGATTTAAATATTTGGTTATGCGTTTATCCAGCACACTTCCAGACATTAAAGTCAATATCCATAAAACACCCAAGGCTACACTTGCGCCACATATGATCGAATATTTGACTTTGAGATATTTTGGCAGGTCACGTCTCACTTCAATCTGTTCCAGAATAGGGAAATGTTTCCTTCTCGGGAAAACTCCGATTCTATTGTCCTGTTTAATGCTGGCCCATGTTAGGCAGAAAAAGGCAAAAATGTAAATAAAAATTTGAATGGGGATCGGGATCAGCACGTCGTTGGAGCAGACTGCATTCTGACTGAAGATGGCAAGTGCTGGAAAATTGGGAAAGTAATGCGCTCAGTTTCTTAAGTGGACAGGGTTGATAAATAGTAAATAGTATAAAATATTTGTTCTGAACTAGCAAAAAAATGTGTGATATATCCTCCAACGGAGTGAAACAATGACTGGAACATCCTCCGAGGATATATTTTGCTTCTCTCGCAGCCAGATATGAAGTGCATGTGATGGAAGATAATTGTTAGGATGGCGAGCCCATAGTGAAATTTCATTAGAACTGTCTTTTTCGAGCATTCACTAACTTCCTCAGGTGATATTGTTATTGCATAATTGGAAAGTATGTCACATTCTGGAAATAGATCTTTGGTATCTGTACCAGCTAAAGGTGGTGATATAATAACAAAGATGAACTTTCTTTTAATGCAAATTGAGGTAGTGATTAGGAATAGGCATGCAAGATTACCCATGGTCACAAGTCCAATCGACGACCATAACACAGCTATGGCGAACAAATGGAGAGCAATGTGAGCCTTTTGAGTGAGGAGGAATAAAAGAAATAATTTTAATGTTGCCCTTCATCAATAAAAGATTTAAACTTGATAAACATTCGACCCGTACACAAATCCAGTATTGCATTCCAAGGTGAAATTTTTGGGGATGCTCTTTGAAAAATCTAACGAGTAAGTTGGCAATTGGAAATAGGACAAAGTATACGAGAGAACAGAGCAACCCATGAATTTTCCTATCGGACTGGAAGGACATTGTAATGACTAAAAGTACAAGTTAACCACAATAATTTAAACATTAACAGTTGTGCTTGTTGAAGGGGCTTACCAGAGTATCCCAAGTATGATTATCGATGATGTAGTTAGAAGGAGGAGTCGTAGTTGGTGGTTGTGGAGGAAGAGTACACGTATCTATACAATGCTCGTTGTCAGCTTCCAGTGCAAACTGGAATTAACAGTTTGGCTTTGTAGAGATATAAATTTTTGCTTGATGGATGAATTTGTTTGGAAAGAGGTGCACATACCCACTGCTCTCGATGAGCTGCTAAGTCACTATCTGACATTGACCGGAGTGACATGTCGCAATGGAAGGGACCCTGTTTTGGATTTTGAATAGTATGCACGAAATTGGAAACTCGTTTTACAAGTAGGTTTAATTTTTCTTACAGGTGGACACTCCTTCCGGATTTCGTTTCGAGTATCGGATTCACCGAGAAGACAATATTCGTAATCGTAATTTGGTAAAATTCTAAGTAAATCAGGTCTAGGAATCCAGGGAAGTGGAGCATATGTTTTGTCCGCTTCGGGCTTTGTACTTCGATAAGGTAACTTTGTCCCGAGTTCTGTGTCGGATTTGAGGTCACACCACATTGATTTGTCTTTGCTCCACAGGTCGTAGTACGGATACTACGATAGAAAGTGATCAGATATTGGAATGTATAAATGTGGTTATTCCATTTTGTGTATTGTTAAAACTGGAAAGTTACCGGAAGCCCGTCTTTAGAATCAAATCCTTGGACAGGGTCAATGGTAAAAACTGGCGAAAGATATAATTTATAGTGATCCCCTCTCACCATCTGTTGTCCAAAAACACTCACTGCTGCGATTCTTTAGCGAAAAGACTATATTTTACATGTTTTGATAACATTTGAGTGAAAGGGTTTAAGCGTTAGGTTAGCTTACATGAATTGCAAATATTTCGTTTCCATACAAGACACATCCGTGTATTTAAAATGAAAATTGAATTTTTTGTGGATATACATGCCCCAACCTGTTCCAGTCATTTCGAACTCGGTATATAGCTGAGGATGCTGTGTTAGAAAAAAAGTCATTATGTTGTACTCGAGTTATATTTCAAAACGTTTTTCAAAACATATTCACTCTTACTTTCAAAGAATGGGCTGGTTTGTAGTCGCACTCAATGATGTGTGCGGCATCTTTCATTTGTTCGTGCCGTCTGGAATCGTGGCAGTTAAAATCTGCATTGATTTCCCCTGAGGGCAAGCCTATGATTTTTTATTTTGCAGGGCAACAATTACTTCAGGCAACGAAGGGAATTTTACAAAGGCAGATTTATTGTTAACTGTGTACCAAGAGGTCCGACAATGTGATCAACTAAAATTCCCGCTATCCCACTCGGAAATAATGCCAAGTTAATATTTACTGTGACATGGAACCACTGTCTCATATTTACCATGTCCGGTTCAATTGTGTTGATACGGGATAAAGTCACCTGGAATTGTAGGAATGCCAGAATTAATTAGCAAACTTAGGGTGTGTGCAGTGCATGATGAAGTATTTTAAGAGTGGCTTTCAAACAAGAGTCCAACCGATGTAATCCACTGGTCATTGTTTGCAGGGTCAATCAAGTCTAAGGATGGATTAAATTCGTAGTATCTCAAGCCTTCTGTGGGGTGTCGAAAATCTTTGTACAAGGATTCAATTAGGGCTTGAACTGGTCCCACCCATTCTGGGGGATTTGTTTGGTCGAATATGGAGTTGTTTGGGGTTACACAGATTGGAAATACACGAGGATGGCCAGCATGAGTTAGTGGGAGCTGGGCTGATTCATTTGTTCCTGAATGTAAAGCGTCACTGATTCCGCCGACAGAACCTCCAGTACAGTCGTTAGGATTTGGGGGGTCGTAAACTGCCTCTTGTATCCCGCAATTGAACCCAGAATCCCCTTTTAATCTTTGAGAGGCTGAGCACAATAGTGGAATTAGTAGCAGTGTCAGGTTATACTTTAAATGGAATGTCATTATTGGTTTAAATGAGCCAGTATCTTATTATTACAGATATGAAATCGTGCAAGACAGGCAGCAGTGCAAGATACAGATCTACTTTATATCAATTCTATGAGGCATTTAACTTGATATTTAATTCGAAGCGGATGAAGATGCTAGAGAAGCGGTTGGCTCGGAGATTCTCCAGGTTAGGTTAGGCATCTCAACTGAATATTCCGTAGAATGAAGTTATAAATTTCAAAATAATAGTACGTAGATTGATGTACAAACTACAAAGTAACTTTTTTTCACAGTTTTATTGACATTGACATTAGTGCGTATTAAAAAGTACATATTAGTTTTTAAAATCGTGCTAGACTACAGACTACTATAAATATTTATAAAAGATTTATATAAGTCGAAATATAGTAAATGTTGTAATTGCACGGACGTGCATAAATTCAGCATATTTAAACTGCCTATATTTTACTCCATTCCGGCAAATATTCAGAGCATTCACCGAATATCCCTCTTGGTTTGAGATTTTCTAAAAAGGAGCTGTTGATGGAGTCCAACCCTTCTAACGCATCCCTTCCTCCGAATACTGCAATTTGCTGAGAAACCATGAAAAGCAGCCAAATGAGCCCAGATAGTCCACCCATGGCTCCGAGAACAGCCCACTTGACCAGTGTGTAGGGCCCTGACCCCTCAAGTTTGATAGGTTCTAGAATCGGCCACTGCTTCCGTCGTGGATTTATTCCTACCCGGGTATCAGTCATGCAGTCGATGGCGACTCCACCGAAGCTGAACAAGATTGGGACGATGAGGAGGAGTACATTGAAAACTATTGCGTCCGCGCACGGATCCGCAGCAGCAGCGATGATTGAAGAAATTGCTGGAGCGCAATGAAAGGTCACTATTAAAGCAGTTAGTACATAGTAGGTTTCAAAGTTCATTCGAGACATTTACGTGAGTACCCCCAAGAAAAAAGGTGAGGTATCCCAATTGAGAATGAATAATGACTTGAATCAGCCGGAAGAAGTTGTTTTGCATCCGGAAGAAGCCAAAGAGAACAACAATGTGTTGGAAAATGAATGCCACTACGGACAATACGACGTGAGGATTTTCTGCACTTTTTTCGTATGCGCAATTCTTTGCTTTATCTAAATCCTGCTTTAGTAATACCATACATTCTTCAAAAACTGACTCATAATTTGCCAACAACGGAGCGACCGGACCTGGAAAATCAAAATGGAAGGTATTATAGCAAGCCCGAAATGGCGTCACCATTGGCAGGATTTAAGATTGGAAGATTTTAAGTTTCACCGATTGATAACCAAGTAACGACTAAAGCACCAATGTGACATCCAACATGTATCTAAAATGAATATGCATTCTATAAAATTGATGGTTGGGAAATATTGAGAGCTAGTTTTTGAAGAAAGAAGAGTTAAAGAGTAATTTAAAAATACGAATAGCCAGGGCCCATTTCCACACAAAAAGTTGGTTCCAACTTCCTTGAAAAATCGGCTCACGAAATTGCCAATAGGGATGAGAACGAAGAAAGCAAACATGGCGAGTACCGAATGCTGACGTCCAGCAGCCTATATGAATAATAAAATGAGATAATTAAAATAACCAGTTCAAAAAAGTGTATAAAGTTGTGAAATATTTATCACATACCGCAGCTTGTAGTTTTTCCAAAAACTCTGTGTTATTTACTGCCGGATTTGATTCCCCACATTGAGCTTGAGTAAATCCAATATTTGCTCCGCATCTTGGAGCAACGCAAGGATAACATTTGCTGATGAGGGTCTCATTTGTAGCCTATTTTTATATTCCTTGTTGTTATTATTTTTATTATACATCATGACTACACAAGATATGGGTGGCTATAGTATGCATACCAATTCCTCTCGTTTCTTTTCAACGTCGGCAGGGTCGAAATTCGAGTAAGACTCATCGCATTGGAAGGGACCCTGCAAGGTATGGCAATATAATTAACTTATTATAAAGCATTCTTGTTTCGTAAAGGTGTCAACGAGGATCTTAAATCTATCATGAAAAAGTGAATGCAATGTTTTAAAGAGATACCGGAGGACACTCGAATCGTTCATTGTCCCTATCCGTGTTCACCACACCGCGAACGCACTGATCATAATGTTCATTGGGTTGGATACGATATACGCTATCTGTCTTGGCCCACTTTATAGCCTCCCATTCTCCATCTGACCCTGGTCGAGTTGAGATTAAGCGTCCAGATGTATCGAATGCGGCTTTATCCATGAAACAATTCATTTCATTTTCCCATGCAGGGTAATACGGATATGCAGACCCGTCCTTGGAATCGAAGCCTTTGTTAAGGAAAACCGGAGAGAGGACAGAGCGGAAGTCAACGTCGAATACGGGGTTGTCAACAAAATCTTCGACAGCAACAACTCTGTAGAATAACAATAAGTTATTATGATAGAGTAAAATATAAATGATAAGATGAAATAGGATAACGAGAGGAGGAGCATTGTTAGCTAACACGAATTGTACGTAAGGAGTCTCCATACAAGTTATATCCGTCCATTTAAAGTGAACGTGGAACTCGGTGATTGGAGTGGTAGAATAACCTACATAAGCGGCAGGGTGCTTCAGAAATAAAAAAGTGTTTGTTAATTACATCCTTTCAAATAAAAATGTACTTAATTTAGCAGCGCTTACATCAATGGCAGCTCGAGGTCGAAAAGCACAATAGGATGTTTGGCCAATGAGATTGATGTTAGCATTCCCGCTCGAATATGTTGAATCAGCGCAAGGAAACTCAACACTGAATTCGCCAAATGGAAGTCCCAGTGGTCCAACCACAGTTTGCATAATTATTCCTTTTAGAGGTTTGGCTGTGGTGAGCTTAATGTGTAGCCATTGCCTCATGTTCACCATATCTGGTTCAGGACTGTTGATCCGGGAGATGGATAGCTGGAAACATGTTGACAAGAGTTTTTTATCAATTATAAGTAAAAAATAATACAAATGAATGGGAAAAAGTTCATACGTCTTGGATCCATGTTTGGTTTAAGGCGAAGGAGTCGGTTGTGTTGTCAAACTCGTAGAATTTTCGGGGATTTTTTTCCATCGCACGAAGGACCTTTTCGAAATGCCTGAGATGCTCATTTGCTCTTGTTCGGGTAGCAGCTTGGTCAGATGTCAAGCAAATGGTGAAGAGTCGGGGGTAGGTTTCGAAAAATGTCGAGTTTCCTGCTTGACTCAAAAACCATTGTTCGATTTGGTAGTATGTCAAGCCGTTGCCGTAATATCGCATGAACTCATATATTTTGGCGGGGTCGATCTGGTCCGCTGGTTCCACGTATAGCGAGGCTGGAGGTTTAAAGCAACTTAGAAGCATAAGGGCACCCACTAATTTCTCCGTAAAGGTGAACCGCAGTTTAGGCGGCGTTCGAGGGAAAGCTTTACTCGTCAAGTCAAACTCCTTTTCCATTCCTACTTTGTAATAATGATGCGCTAATTTCACAAGATTTGTAACTAAACCTGTTCCTAACTTTGTACAACAGTTTAATGCATCATCAACACGAAACCATTTGATGATGACTGATGAGGTTTTTGAAGCATTTAAGATTTTTCTAAGATTAATTTTCCACCGTATATTTAGGAAGCTGTTCGTGTTGTCGTCTGGGCAGATGGCATTGTTGTGTTGCCAACCCTGTTGCTATTGGAATGGAATGATGTATGTATGAGGGGGACGGAGCTGCCGTTTAAACCACAACTCCTGCTGGACCCTACGGCCTACCTACATCCTATCAGGTGCCACACCTACCCATTTGTTGTAAATTTATGAACAAGGAGCTGGATGCACTGGGAACCTTCTTAATTTACATTCATTTTTATGATAGAATAAATACACCTACGTAATTTAGGGACAGCGGTACATGGGCGTGTCTACTATCATGAATTGTATTGAAATAAATTGAAAACGATGAAATTGAAGTCCCAGTTTAGGTGATAAAAATATATGATCTCTGGTAAATTCAAAGGTTTATTAACAACGACATAATTCGTGTATCATTACAAATAAATTATATTGTAGGAAATCTAAGAACATAAAGACAAGGTTATAACGCTGCTATAAAGATAATAATGACATTTTGACTTTTGACCATACAACAATAATAGCGATAAGTTGCCATTAATAATTGACATTAATTTTCAAAATTGAGCAAATAAGTTGGGCTATTGCATTCTCCAAACAAACTTGAAGGTTTCAAGTCTTCCAAGAGAGACACATTAACCTCATTTCTCAAAACACTCTTCCCTCCATGTATTGCAATTTGCAGACTGATAAGACAAATCAACCAAATTAATATTAGAATCACACTCATGGCTATCAGAATAATCCATTTGACCAATGTGTACGGCGCTTTCCCCTCAAGTTTCATTGGTTCCAGGATCGGCCACTGCTTCCGTCGTGGATTTACTCCTAGATTGGTGTCAGTCAGGCAGTCGATGGCGACTCCGGCGAAGCTAAACACGAATGGGATTATGAACAGGAGGATGTTAAAAATCAACGCGTCTCTGCAAGGGTCCGCTGCTGAAGCAATGATGGAGGCAACTCCTGATGGAAAATCGAGATTTTGAAGATATTTCGTTTTTTACGCTTTCGAAAAGTAAATGCAATGCACGTGGGCTTACCTCCGATGATGAAAGTAAAGTATCCCAAGTGGGAGTGGATAGCTATTTGAATCACTCGGATGATCTTGTCGGTCGCACGACCGAAGCCACTCAAGATAACAATATGCTGAAGAACGAATGCCAGGATTCCCATTAGGACATGGGGATTTTCAAAACTTTTTTCGTACGCGCAAGCCTTTGCTTGATCGGAATTGTTGTCGAGTAATAACATGCATTGGTTAAAAACGGAATCGTATTCTGCCAAAGCTGGAGCGACCGGACCTGGGAAATCAATGAAAATCATAGTATAATGAAATGGCCAAACTATCATCCCCGGGGAATCTTATAATCATATAGTTTGGATGAGTTAACTCGCCGATCGATAACCAGGTAATGATCAAAGCACCAACATGCGCTACAATATGTACCTGAAATGACAAGGCATTCGAGAAAAAATAAATATTGGGAAACTTTATGGATAATGTGATTAAAAGTGAAATGTTTGCATACGAATAGCCAGGGTCCATTTCCACACAAAAAGTTGTCGCCAACTTCTTTGAAAAATCTGCCCATGAAGTTGGCAATAGGGATGAGAACCAAGAAAGCAAACATGGCGAGTCCAGCGTGTTGTCTTCCGGAAGTCTAAAAAATTGGATGGTATACTTAATCAACTTGACTATTTAAGTATATTTTTATGTATGTGGTGAGGGGTGAGCTTTACATACCGCAGAAGCTTGAAGTAAGTTCAAAAATGAGGTGTGGTTTATTGGTGTTACTATTATTCCCGAACAGTTCTCTGGAGAGAACCCAAAAGCCTCAGAACATGATGGAGAAACGCAAGGATAACATTCGCTGTATGAAGTCTCCCATGCCACCTAAATTATAAAATAATACGAATATTTGATTAGTGTTCCCGTATTTAGCAGTAGCAGAATAGCCAACCTTACCATAGCATCCCGCGAGTTTTGAATGTCGCCCAAGGATAAACTCGAGTAAGATTGGTCGCATCGGAAGGGTCCCTGCAAAATTATTCCAAACCCCATTACTCAAGTTGGGAAATTAAATTTTAGAAAATGTTCTGAAGGTTAGAAGCGTTACAGGTGGACACTCGAATCGATTATCATCCCTTTTATCCTTGTTCAATCCAGTAACGCACTGATCATAATGCTCATTGGGTTGGATACGATATACTTTATCTGTCCTGGCCCACTTTATATTCTCCCACTGTCCATCTGACCCTGGTCGAGTTGAAATTTGGCGTCCAGATGCATCGAAATCGGATTTTTTTAAAAAGCAATACATTTCATTTTCCCATGTAGGGTGATACGGATATGCAGCCCCGTCCTTGGAATCGAGGCCTCGGTTAAGGAAAACGGGAGATAATATTGGGCGGTAGTCAACATCATATGTCGGAACGTCTTTAAAGTCTTGGACGGCGATAATTCTACGAGAAATGAAGACAGCTTGCTAATCACTTTTAAATGTTAGTTAGTAAGGTTAAATATATTAGTTGATGATGGTTGGCTTACAAGAATTGTATATATGGCATCTCCATACAGGATATATCCGTCCATTTAAAGTGAACGTGGAACTCAGTGATAGCCGAGGATGAGTAACCGACGTAAACGACGGGGTGCTGCAAACAAGACATATTTCAAAATTACATCTTTATGACTTTGAATATTTTATGAGCATAAAGTTGCGCAACATTTTTACAAGTTCTAACTTTGATAGCAGCTCGAGGTCGATAAGCGCAATAGCTTATTTGGCCGATGATACCGATAGAACTACCCCCATTAGGGTTTGATGCGTCGGCGCAAGGAAAGTCGACATTAAATTCGCCTAACGGAATTCCAAGTGGTCCAACGACAGTTTGTAATATTATTCCTTTCAGAGGTTTGGCTGTGCTGAGCTTAATGTGTAGCCATTGCCTCATGTTCACCATGTCTGGTTCAGGACTATTGATCCGGGAGATGGATAGCTATGTAGTAATTTAGGAACTTATGCATATAGAATAGCGTCCTTGGATAAGATTTTAAAATATAGGAAAATATTGGATGACTAATTTTCTTACGTCGTTAATCCATTGTTTGTTAAATATTATGCTGTCGAAATCTTTTTTAAATTCGAAGAATTTTTTCGGGTTTGATTCCATTTGTGCAAGGATCTTGTCGAAATACTTTATATGCTCAGTAGGCCTTGCTCGCGTTCTTGCTTGTTCAGATGTTAAACAAACGGGGAAGAGTCGGGGGAATTTATCCAAAGAGGATGAGAATCCGGGTTGTCGCTTGAACCATTCTACGATCTGGTTGTAAGTCAAATTTTGTCCGTACTTGAGCATAAACTGCTTAACCAACTCCGGATCAATCTGGTTCGCTGAATTCACGAATACTGAAGAAGGTGGAGGTTGTAAGCAACTTAGAAGTACAAAGGCAGCAAATACTTTGAGTGTAAAGGGGGACCACATTTTGGTGGTCTATTTGCAGAAAAAAAAAAAAAAATGGGGGAATATTCTTGGAGATTCTGTTCCCTTTTTGGTTCGTACGCTCACTATTTTACTTTTAGATGACGCTCTTTATTCGCTTGTTTTTTTTTGAAAGATGTGTTTCGCACTGAACTGAGAAAGTAAACATACAAAGATGTGTAAAAGAAAGGGTGGTTTTATTTATTTGGTTGGTGTATTTTATAACCAACCAACCTGTGTAAAATATTAATTTTTGTCTGTAAATCATAGCCTTGCCTTGATAATAACGTGGTAGCGAAAAGCGTTGTCATGCTGTTTAAGAGTTTTTGTGCATTACGTTCACGGAAACGGAAACGGAAAACTGTTTCAAAGAATAGATTCTCCAAATCTGACGGTTAAGAATAGCCGACTAAAATAATAAATTACCGTTAAAACAAAACGGTTCAATGGCTCAAACATCAAAAGGAATAGGTGTGAGATTTAGGTAACGGTATTAACCCTATAACAATGTAGGTGCTTAAATGTGCTTATGCATATTATGTGCATTAATCATGCATTCATTCGCAAAGATATATGTACATGCGATGCACTTAAGTAATGATTGTGTATTGTACATATGTACGTGAGTGTATGTGTGTTTTTTATGTGAATGAATTCAAGTATTCCGAAGCCCCGTCCATTTAGCTTCTGGTGGATTTTGACTGGATGCCAAAGATGGGTCCAAGTATTTTTCAGGTTCAAAACAAACATTAGACAACAAACGTTGACCTTGAGTTGAGGATGTAAAAGTGAGCTATTTACATACGCACATGTCGTGTAATCCTGAGGGGGGACATTGTCTGTACACTAGCTTATATAGTTCGTGTTTTAATTTTTTAATTTTTAATGTTACCCTTTGTTCTTCAATTTTCAGTGATAAAAACTTACAAAAGGCGAATTCAATTTTCATTTTTGTTTAGTTTTTTACGTCAAATTTTAGCTAATAGCTAGTTATAAGTTGCTGGAAATCAGTGGTCACTGCAACCCTACTGTCAACGTCGTACTCACTAGTCACTAGTTAAATGTGCACACCAGTTTTAGAAATTTTGTTGGTACGCTTGCATGATCCATGTATTGTATTGATTGAATGTGTTATGGTGTAGATTATTGAACTCGTCAGTTATTAGTTCATCAATCAGGAGCCATGATGGTTTCAAGAAGTGATATTCGCCCAAGAGGTAAGTCACCAGTTGGAAAAATATTTGTTGTCCGTGGAATGAATGAATTAATTAAACTTTGACTGGCGTTGGGAGTTGAGTTTTCAAATGAGATATGATTTGATGTATATATTCAATATTACAGGAATTCATTCCAAGAAGTTTGAAAGATCCAACGAGATCGAGCAAGCTTTCTATCTGGACATTCTTCAAAGCCAACAGAATGACGCAAACGGATTTTTACTGGACACTTTACTGATATGCAACGGTGGAACTGTCGGTGTTCACGGGTTTTTATTACAAGCTGCATCACCTTTCTTTCAAGATGCGATATTGTCCCAAGTAATTGATTAATTTTTTAATTCGGAAAATGCAAGAGTCGGTTAGTAGGTTAGATAATTATGATCGATGATTCACGCTTCTTGTTCTTATTTTACAGGGAGAAAGTTATCCATACATTAGGGAAGTACTACTTCCTGATTTTTACATTAACGAAATTCAACAACTGCTCACATTAGTCTACACTGGATATGTGGAATTGAAAACTCAAAAAGATGTAGAAACTCTGCGGGAAACGTTGGACGTTTTTCAAATATCTGGAATCGATTTCACTACCACCACGAGGGGAGTACTAGACACTTGTAGTATCAAAGGCTCATTAAAAATAAAAACATTTGAACTAAATCGAATACCTGATGAGATTTTCAAAACTGAAACTGACAAAACTCAAGTCGAAAATAATGTTGATGACGCTAGCGAACCTGGAAATGATGAACGACAGAGATGTGTAGTTACGTGTCCAAATTCTTCTGCTCCAACTGTAGAAACTCTTGCTCCACCGGAATACAAAGGAAAAAAAGATGAAATTAAAAGAGTAATTAAACAACGGAGACCCGTGGATTCTACTAATGACAGTAAAAAAAGTTCTGGCCAGTCTGTGCGACGTAGCGGACGAGTTTTCAAACCTGCTTATGAGAACACAGCCCATGTTAATGATTCAGATGATTCCGGTTTTAAGCCTGCTGACTCTGACTGTGAAGCCACTGATAAAGTACAAACCCAACCCGTTGTTTCACGTCCAATTCGAGCGAAATCTTCAACAAAGACGAAGGCATCAAAACAAACCGTACAACTTGTAAAGCCGGCAGCGGTGTCATCATCTTCGGCGGCGGCTTCTTTGCCATTCGGCAGTGGTAGTGTGGTAAAAAGAGTTGTTCCAAAACCAGTGGAGGAGGTCAACACTGATGACGAAGATGCTGGGTGGGAGCCACCTAATTACAAAGATACACGTTGGTTTGTAAAAAACGGCCAAATGTGTCAGTTTTGTAAAAAATCATTTACAAAGCCTGCTGAAGCCTCTTTATGCGTCACAGGGCACAAATGTCTTCGATGTTACTTTTGCTTCAGGGTGTATTCCACCACTGACGTTCTCTTTAGACACTTTAGGAAACGACATAAACAAGCTACGCGAGAGAATACGCTCATTTGTCCGTATTGTGAGTTAATGGTTCCGTATAAATCCGTATCCTGCCATGTGATTAGTGTACATCTAAAAACCAATGTAGAACGTGGCACCAGTCCTGCAAGGACATTTGCGCCTTTTAGAAATGAACCAGAAAAACCTCGTACATCCTCAGCAGTTAGGAATGAAAGTCATGCATCAGTCTCCTCAACGCCAACGCCATGTAGAAATAAACACCGATCTTCATATTCTCTCGCTGAACAAACTCAAAGAAAGATAGCAAAAAGGACGAAGATAAATACCCCAGTTCCAGAATCTAATGAGAAGCAGGATTTGGAAGCCAAGAAGAAGAAAAGGAATTCAAAAACCAATAAAAGGAAAAGTTATACAGAACCAGAGACTGCAAATCAATCCGTTGTGAGCATTCGCACAAGTACAGCGGAAATTGAGGATGATATTGATGGTTCAGAAGTCAAAGTTCCTGACTTGGATTTCACTCTTGCCAAAAAGTATTTCACTGGCAGAACAATTCTTTACCGAATCCAAAAGTCTCGTCCACCGTCCATTATAATTAAGACTGAAGTAGAGGAAGTGAATTTGTAGCTATTCATAAGTACCTATCTCGGCAGGATGTGATTGCGTTTGTTCACTATGGTATATGTTGCATATCTATAGGGGAAACTGAAATACGTAAATTTGTATCGTGAAGCTCAAAGATCGTAATCATTAAACAAAAAAAAATTTAAGATGCAATAAAGAAAGTAGATTACTTTATAATTAGAATATGTGTCTCCTCGTTCGTTAGTAATATTATTGCCATTAGTAAATTGTAAAAGTTAATGTACATGTGCTTCTTGGGCTTGCGTAGTATGTCTCGACTTTCGACTTGTAATCGCTGTTATATCTTTACTATAATAATGTGAATTTCTAACCAGAAGTAGTGAAGAAGGATAGTTGGAGGAATCAGGAATCAATTATGAAATTATAATGGTAGTTTGTGATGGACAAACCAGAAGTGAGACAAGTTATGTTTGTGTAGGGATATCTTGAACTTTAAACAAAAAATGAAGATCAGATCTGACCCAATTTCAAAATGAAGGGATATAGGAACGTATACTCGAAGTCAATTTCTATATCAAGTTTCATTCATCCCATGATCCCATCTCCGTTTACAAAGATGAAATGCTTAAAATGCTAGAAAATGTAATTTGTCCGAGAGCTGTCGTGGTACATATAAATGTTTATATATTCCCCAAATTATTGTTCATTGAATGGTTTTATTGACATGAAGAATAACAGCCAGCCGGCCAATTTAGTCATCAAAAGTGAACACTTCAGCAGATACAAATTGCAACTCCTCATTTTTTGTCATTTTTGAGTAGTTTTTTTAAAAGTATGCTCAACTAGTTCTATTTCGCCAAGTTTATCTCATACATCGCGCCATAGGGTACGTAGTACATACACGCAGGAATTCACTCATACAGGAAGTTAACTGCAGGCTTTTTCACTTGGCTTGGATATAAGATATGATTAATTTTCTTCAGTTTTCCTTCATATTATTCTCGTATCGTTCCGGATGTAAAGCTTTCAAAATTGCAAATTAGTTGAATTCTAGTGAAATATGGAGTCTGTAAAAAAAGTGGAAATTAGACTTAGGTCACCAGGAGAGTTTGAAAGATGTAGACATTTCCTATTTTTTTCGTATGCTTTATAAATTGCAAATATTAATTAGTGATATATATGGCGTGATCTATGAAGAAATTAGAGTCATGAGTTCTCTCGACGTCAGGAGTGGAGTGTCGCTTATTGTTATACACTGTGTTTGTTGTGTGGTGGTCAACCTACCATAAAGAAGTTTTGGCGTTTGCCAAAACACACACACTGCAAGCTTTTGTACTAGCGCATTGAGCTAAACTCGCAATAAACGAACAAGTGAAGCCATTCACTAGAAAAGTTTACTAGTTCAGTAAACAGCTTTGTTAGAAAATTCATTGTTAGTATTGTTACAGTAGCAGCAAGCTTGCTAGTTGAGTGGCTCCTTGTGACCCCAAATGAGCACAGTCAAAATATTACTTCATCAATACAAGATAAAAATCCATTTCCTCAGATCCAACTTTTTTTTTTACAAAATGGTAAGGTAATTGCCGAAAGTAGACAGCTTTTTTATCGCTGAATTACAAAATAGTTAATAGTTAATAACTCTCAAGGGTTTTCTAAGTTTTCCTTATGGAATTTAGGGATATCGGCTTTGCATAATTTGACATTACAGATTCTGGAGAAAGCTATGTACTAAAAGGAAATGTTAACCATATTAAGTTTTATTGGAAAAAGGAGAAATTTATGATGCTGTATAATGAGATTTTTTATGTGGAAAAGTCGCTTGTAAACTTTCAATCATGCGGTTACAATGTGTAGCTATGTGTAGGTAAAGCAGACTTTTATGAAAAATGAGAATTATGTGGTTTTACAAGATGAGCTGCGACGACACAAGAAAGAGGCAGAACGAAAGGGAAATTTTGAAATGAGAGAGGGGAGAGGTTTTCTCAATTATTTTGTTATTTTACTCGATACCACTTTATGGCTATTGTGGATGTGTCATTAAATTGAGTGCATGGTCAAGGTAGACGTCTTCAAAGTTGCACGCGTACGAGATCATCATCCTTCGTGATTATCATCTCAATCATCTCATCCTACACCATACCACTTTATATCTTTAAAGAGCAGAAAGAAAATGTCTTTCTTGGTGATCCCTTCCATTTGCGTGTACAGGTTCATGCGTAAGGTGTGTGTGTGTAGTGTATCCGTACAGCATTTCTAAAGACTTAATCTAGGCTAATCGCTCTACAAAAAGTTGCCACCTCATCTTTTGTGTTTTTGGGCTTGATACGTATATGCAAATAAAGATAAATGCTTATTTATTCAATAAATGAGCTTCATCATATGAGGTTCGTTTTCCATTTCTAAATCTCATTATCCACATTTCTTTCTCAACTTATTTAACAGGCATTACGCACTTAAAATCTTTGCATTGCACCTTTTTAAAAACTGATCGGTTGCGATATATTTATGAACAGTGAAAATGTAATGGAATCAATCCTACCACAATTTTGTTACGTTACACATTGCGATTTTTTATTAGCATTTCTAACAAAAAGTTTGTTTTTTTATATTGGTAAAGTGGGATTACGACGGATCATATAACTTTTATTAATATTCTCACTCGTGCTTTTACTTTTCTTTAAAATCTGATAATCCCCGTGAATGTCGAGTAAAGCTAGCTAATAATCATTGTATCAAAATCTTATAAAGTAAATAATTTTCCGTATCTTTCACATCTCATATTTACTCAAGGAGTGACTAACCCCTACATTACACTTCGTTCAGGTTCGCTATTCAAGCAAAGTGTGAAGTGATTTACTCATTAGCAACTTTATTAGGTATTTTTGAACCTACCTTGGTTAAATTTAGCCAAGAACGCACAAACCTAGTCATTCTGAACATGAGCAGATATTTAAAAAATTTCCCTAAGCGAAAGCCTGCTTGAGCATGGGATTGATTGAAAGATGAGCATCTTTCATTTCATCAACATCAGCAAAACTCTTCTAACCCATTTAAGGATAACGGCTCAAGCGTACCAACCGCAGTGTACAGCATAATAATACATACTGCATGTTTCAAATACTCATACAGTCCTACACAAGCGTAGTAATCTCATATCAGACGAAAAAAACTTTCCTTTAAAGGCAAGTCTATATATTTGCACATTTTTCATGCGAGTTGGGACTGGGACACGTCAGTCCTGCAACAATTCAAGTAAACAAAATACAATACAGTAACAGTGTATGCTTTTGAGCATGCGACAACATAAAGCGTATGAGTATGCACTTTTCATTGTTGCAACGTTGCAAGTACGACTGTTAAATTAAAATAGAGGAGAGATATAAAACAATTGGGCATTTACTTTTTGAAAATTACACCCCTGCGAAATACATTAGTATAAAAGTGCATATAATCACAAGTAAATAGCCCTCTGTCTGCAAAGCGAACAGAAGCACTTTTGTTCTTTTATCATCATGCATGAAATGATGAGCAGTGTTATTTGCTTGAAATTGAAAATAGTTAATGGGAATATACCCACATACAAATTAACATTCCACTTTTAACAATAACAAGGACCATTATTACTTATGCGCACTAGTTTGTACTTTTCAAACAAATATCTACATTCCCAATGTATTGTACTACTGTGCACACAAACATAAAAGCCTTTATATATTTTATAGTCATCAGTGAAATTCATTTCCCTTGGCGTACTCCTCTCATAATTTTTATGAGTAGCGCAGGATTTTGAGAGTTGCCAAATAAAAGGACATACAGTCTTGTATATTCCTTCTGGGAATTTACCAATGCATAA
This sequence comes from Sinodicranocentrus sp. ZH6, assembly GCA_027743935.1. Lineage (NCBI taxonomy): Eukaryota > Metazoa > Arthropoda > Collembola > Entomobryomorpha > Entomobryidae > Sinodicranocentrus > Sinodicranocentrus sp. ZH6. The sequence continues at coordinate 28,870 of JAHZNA010000066.1, forward strand.
TTTTTTATTTCTTGGGAGATACATATATATCGCATAATTAAAGAGTTTTTTTTCTCTCTCTCTCCTCAAGACATTTTTAACTTTGGAGGAGTAGAGAGAAGTAAACTTTTTATTGTTGACGGTTGCACCGCTTATATGAGAATAATTGGAGTTACATACTATGACTGTGTAGTCTGATTGCTTCAACTCTTCAATAACAACAGTTTGGTTCTGTACATGTGCAAATGTGCAAATCAGTCTTTGTCATGCTTTACGAGTGGAAAAAAGCTTTGCAAGAGTTTAAAGGACCTTTTGCATCGTGCTTGTGAGTAAACCACCTGTCTCCATTGTTTTCGTTTGGTGCTCACTAAACTGATTTTTGTGAGTACAGTTACAGTGCTAATAGGGATGTACGAGAAGAACATTTAAAAAACCTATGCTGACTGTGTATACCTAATAAATATTTTAGGGTGTACATATGTATATTTCTCCTTTTTGGTGATATATCATGTGGACAAGAGTGTATGTCCAAAGTTGCCCAATACAGTCGTCAGTAGTAGGTCAGTGCTTTAAAGAAGTGTTTATTGGCAATCTCTAACGAGAAAAATATATACACAGTGCAGTTGAACATTTAACTTATTTTTGACTGTGCAATAATAATGTAAATGGAGTTTTTCGTTGCCACTTTGTGAGTAGGCCATGACTTGATGGTTTCCTACAATAATGTCTGCATGGGAGTCACACAGAGATTTATCATAGGATCATTGAGCGACTTGTACCGATACATATATTAAATTAAGTGGCTAATGAACATTGAGCATAGATCGGATGAGGATTGCAGTGTGCAAAAGTTGCACACTTTTCGGTACATGCATGCACTCTTTTTAGCCTTGCTCTTCGTTCTTGGAGGAGTTGATTGGGAAAAGGGAACAGAGTAGAGTTTAAACGTCATATGTCATGTCATCATGAAATTAGGTGGGTGAACGTGATCCTCAGGATTTTTCGTTTTAAGTGGGAAAAAGCAGAGCACTAACCTGTCAATGCCAAGTGGACTGCGTCAGCGTGACAATCGGTGACACAGTATAGGGGAGAGAAACATGCGTATTGTTTGTGAAGTTGTCACAAGGACGAATTCGTCTTAAGTATTTTGTGAGTGGTGTGCAAGTAATTTACTAATTATCGCGTGTTGATATTACGCGATTGTGTGCTTTACTTAGTTGAGGTGATTTTGCTTTTTATCTTAGCGTGAATATATAAAAAAAAGTGCACGTATTTCCCACGTACTTCCCAACCAACATGAAAATTTCAAGGGACTTGGATTGGGTGAAGTGATTGGCTGAAAAATGAGAGAGACTTGGCCAAACTCCCTTTCTGTGTTCTACTTGAGCATTTTAATCCTCAAAAAGTAAAAGTTTCCTTGGCCCATGATAAACCAGTTGCACGCTCAAACAGCCAACTACATTGCAGTTTATTTTTCGTTGTGAGTCTGTGAGTTGTTCTCCGTGAGACTTTGAATGATGTGAATTTTGGAAAAATTCTACTTTAAATATTTCAACCCTTTCCAACTGTTTTACTATTTTTTTTAAGTCTTCATCTGTGAAAAATGGCTGTTATATCTTTTACCCTTAACTTCCTCGGTTTTCTCGTCACGCGCATTTACATTCCTGCCGGCTGCACCTGGCTCTTGTCCCGCTATGTCATTAAAGCACCACCGGTTTCTTTTGCGGCGGAAGTGGTGGCGTCCTTCTTCACAGCTATTCTCTTCCTTCCCATAATCCTAACTGTGAGCATTGTCAATTTGTTGGTGAGATACGTGCTGGGCATCTACCTTAAGGCGAAATATCTCGGGAAGATATGGCTCATGTCCGGCAGGGACAGTTTTGTTAGCCATGACGAGTTTGCAAATTCTTGTAACCACTACTCGTTGTATGTGCTCAAAGGGAAATGTGATTTGCTCAAGATTCAGCGCAAGTTTGACTCCATCCTTCACGAAAAGGATGAAGGTGGGGAAGTGATTTACGACAGGATGAAGAGGAGACTAGTGAAAAAATATGGATATTATTGTTGGGAGCATTTGGGAGAATCTTTTGAAATCTCCAAGCATGTCAGATACCTTACCGGGGATGAGAACACGGTGCTCACGGAGGATGAGGTGTTTGACGAGTTGAAGAAAATGTATGACTATCCTTTGAGCGGAGACAAGCCTCAATGGGAGATTCTTGTGATACCAAAGTATATTTACAAGGGTCGTAATAAGAGTTGCCCTTCTCTGGAGAAGATTGTCCAGGAGGAGATGGATAAAGACAGTTTGGAGCCGCAAAAGGAAGAGGAGGAGAGAAGTAGCGGGGATTCTCATTACGCTTTTATTGTTCGCATGCATCATTCCATTATGGATGGGATTTCTGCTGGAAACGCACTCCAGCATTATATGGCTGATAAGAAGATGAAGTTAACGGTGGATCCTATGTCGGATGTGCATAGGCTTCAACTCTGGCAGATAGTGATTGCTTATGCGCAAGTTATCCTTTGTGGGCCAAGGGCCTTTTTCAAGACTGCTTTGCTTGATGAAACGAATTGCTTTCATGGACCCAAGTTGATAGGTCCTAAGACGCTCAGTTGGTCGCGACAGGTGGGTCCATAGCTTTGAAATTGTTACATGACGCCCTTCGGAGGGTAAAGGATGCCACGAAGACGTCCGTCACTGCTGTACTAGTCTCATGCCTTGGAGGTTCTGTACGGAACCTGGCAATGAAGAAAGGTCTTCCAGTTCCTGGACGTGTACATGCCTTCCCAACAATAGGAATTTTGCCTTTTCCAGATATCAAACCTAGAAATAGGTTCACTATGGCGTTGCTTCCCCTCTGCATCGGACTGGAGACGGGGATTGAGCGACTTAAGTCTGCTCAGAGATCTCTTAAAGATCTCTTATCTTCTCCAGATGTCTTGCTCAATTATCACTTGATGGAAGTGATTGGTGTGCTTCCTGTGCAGATCATCAACTTCTTTATTGACTTGTGCCATGCTACTTTACTCCTGAGCAATGTTCCAGGACCGGCAGAGAGAGCAACTTTATTTGGTGGGGATGAAGTCACTGATATTGGCATATGGGCGCCAATTCAACTTGGAATCGGTAACTTTTCACATGTCAAAAAATTGGTGAGGTCTTGAGGTCCCACTTTTAAAAATAGTTTTTAACCATCCTTTAATTTCAATTTTAAAGGAATCGGCATGTCCCTATTCAGCTACGGAGGAATAGTCCGAGCAACAGTTGTCACTGACAAGGTTGCCTGCTCCAGCTCCTCCGATGTACCTACAATTGTGGAGGAGTTTGAAAAGGAGATAGTGAACCTGACCCGGAGCGCTGGTGTTCCGGAAAGTGAAGTTTTCGTTAGTAACTGACTGAACAAACGAGTTATTGAGTTGAGAACTTGACCAACCGCAACCACATTTCATTAGTTTTTATTATACTCTTAACTGAAGCTATATATTATTCTTCAAATTGTTAAATCAATTTTCAACCTTGTACCATATAATTACAGAGGTTATATGGTTAATGCTTCGGTTACCCCAGTCGAACACAGTGCCGTTGTTTAGATTAGAACACGTATATAATTTTACAAGAGACTTAGACAATCACTAATTCGTGTTTTGGGAGAGCCACTCTCGGTTATTAAAATTAGCCAACGTGGGGTGGTTATACTTTTATTTTCATGTAAATACATTATTGGTCTGAAAATAGCTACTTTTACAACGTAAATTGAGGGATAATTATTTTGAAGCCAGTAGCGAGAAGTGTGTGTGGTGCAATGAATTGTGTGTGAATATCAAAGTAATTAGTTGAAGCTGCTGACATTATCTTTGTGCACATGCAGATAGCATGTTTCGTACGCTTCACAAGATGTGGATGCTCAAGTGTTTTTTATTATTACTTAATGTGTGTTTTATATGAGCTGTAAAGTGCACATTTTGTGTTTGTGGCTATTTGTAAAATCCCATGTTATTAATTATAATTGCTAGTTAGACATTTTAGCATGATGAATGTAACATTTCCTTTCAGGGAAGATTAAAGCTAACGAGCGTCTTGGTGTGTAAATATTGTGTAAATTATTATGTATTACGAATATTACGATCTTGACTAAATCAATAGTGTGAGAAATTAAAGACGTGATGATAAAAAGGTGTTTCTCCGACTATAATCCTATTTTAGGCATTCTCACCTGTCATACCCACGGCCACACGACTTAGCAAATTCATGTTCGAGAAACAATGTGATAAGGTTTCTGAGCTCGGAACTCACAATTAATAATCTCCAATGGATCCACGCTTCCACATATTACATGGTACTGAGGACGTAGAGGTCCTTCCTAAGTTGCATGACACTAGGTACAATAAAGTTATCTTCAGATAACCACATTTCGAAAAGGTTAAAACCTTGAACCTTTTCACGACTTGACAGTCTTTCAGTCCATCATAGCATTCAACAAAACCGTTTGTTTTGTGTTTCCACCAAATGCGAGCGCACAGTTAGCCTCCTCTAGCAGAAAAAGTGCGAATGAAAATGCAGACTGACTGCATGAATGAAAGTGAAGAACGGCGGTTTGGAGCGGAGCACATTGTTGACGAAAAATGTGGAGCAAAACAAGCATGCAGCTTGCCTTGCTCTACAGCGGCGCAGGCTATTACCAAATCCCGCACGCACAACAACACTCAAAGGAATGGAAAAAAGGGGCTGTGCATTTGTATTTACTTGAGCCTGCTACTAGCGGATGGATGGCATGCTTCAAGCATTGCTCTCCCCTGCAAAGAATCCCCTGCCGTTTTCTGGTCGCCGTGTGTGTCTGTGTAAAATGCATACCAACATATGTATCCTTCTCCATATCCCATGCCGTAAAATATCTATAGCCCCACGTGCATATTACTTCACCTTTCTGGCTTTTAGAATAACTTTTTATTTTCCGTAGTGCAGCATGCTTTTAGAGGAATCTCGGATCTTTTCGTTTGAAGCAACACGACGTGATACAAGTGGAGTGGTTTATAGAGAAGTTGAAACTATCAAGAGTTGTTGTTTCCAGTAAATTAGCAAGTTTATGTAGCATCTTTTGAAACTTGTCCTTGTCATATTTTTGTTTAGTGACAATCAAAGTACATATTTTTAACATAAATTGGTAGTTGCGCATTGATTTAGAAATTGACAAAATGGTGGTGGACATGAAAGCAAAAAACAAAGGGAATCAAGGGAGACCTAAGGTATGTTGTTTCGTCATTAGGGTCAAGGGTTTATTTAGTAATTAGGATTATGAACGTTTCAATTAGGATCAATCCGAGTTTATTCCTTTGCTGTTAATTGAATTTCGGCTTGATTGGCTAGTGACATCAAGTATAGAATTTTATTAACTTATTTCTTGACCTAAGGTAGTAGAAGAGATGGTATATGGTGGTGGAAAAATGACTAATAATTATGCATCATCAATGCTTATGCACGTACAACAATTATCTATAACATGACAAAATTATAATTTTTTTTACCGGCATCTTAGTCGTCAGTTTGTAGCATATGTAAACGTTGAAATTGAAAGTTTGAAGTTTTACTAATGACCAATCTCAACTTGTCATAGTGTATGAACATATTTTATTGTGTCTATCTTTTCAGTCTCTTCCCGGCGGTGGCGGAGGAACACCTGGTAAAAAAGGAAATTTTCAACCTAAAAAGTCATTCTCACCCAAGCAGGAAAATGCTGGAGGAAAACCTTTCAACAAAGGCACCCCAGGGGGAGGAAAACCATTCAACAAAGGTACTCCAGGGGGAGGAAAACCCTTTAATAAAGGTAGTCCTGGGGGTGGACAACCAGGAAAGGGGAAGCCGCAGCCAAGTTCTCCTCAGAAAAATAAACCTCAGCCACAGGGTATAAGTGCAAACCTTCAAAACAAATCTCCCAAGAAAGAGCAGAACGGAAATACCAGCACACCCACACCCACTGTATTGAAAAAACTAGATAACAAAAGCAAAGGGATTGGAAAGCAGAATAAGAATTCCGAAAGGAAAAGGGGAAGGAAAGCAAAGAATAACATGTACCAGCGTTTCCAAGATGTAAGTTGAACATAGTACTTTTAAGTTTTATAAAATAAAGTTAAATCTCTGTAGTCGGTCAATAAAATGGTTGCAAAAGTAGATAGTAGACTCATATTTCATGTATGCTTTGTTACTTGAACAGAAACTTGCTGCTAAAGTAAGAACACCTCAGTCCTGTGCTAGAGCACTTAAAGCAGAGCAGGAGCTGACCAACACTCAAGGGAGAATTATTAAGGTGACCTTACCGGATTCTGTCATTACCAGCGAACTTGTACAAGGTTGGTCTAATTCCGTGGAGTCAGTTTTATTCAGCAAGGCTATCGAGCCACGTTCCTTCACTATTGTACTTCAAGCCGGAGCTAACGTCAAGAAAGAAGTAGAAAAGCTTAATAAAGTTTCTGTTGGAGGTGGCAAGGTATCGGCTAAAGAGCAAAGTACGTCGGACATAAGCCACGTGGGTGGCCAGACTAAGGACCCCGCAGAGATCATTGATCCTTATACATTGTAAGTTTTTGCGTATTATTTACTTGCAATAATGATATTTTCTTTAGATGAGTTTAAAGTAAAAGTCATCTAATTTTTTATTTAATTTTAGATACGTTACTAACTTACCTGAGACTATTACTAAGACACAGTTGGAAGAAATTTTCACAGGATCACTTGCCTCCAACCCAAGAAAACACAACCCTAAAATGGGAACTCTTAGCAAATTCTCTTTCGTTACTTTTGATACCGCCGAAGCCGCCTTGACGGCTTTTAAGGAGAATTTCAACAAATCCGTAGAGGGGAAGTCTGTCGTTATGAGGTTTCGAAGACTTTCGCCTAGTGAACAGAAAAAAAGTCAACAATCTGAAGCAGCAGTTACTAAGAAGAACGCTGCCGCCGCAAAGAATAATCAGACCCCGACCCCTGCCAAAAACGCTGCTGTTGCAGCGCTTAAGGCTGCCACGGAATTGAAGAAAGCGGAAGTTGGAAAGAAACAAACCCCAAAACAACAGCAGCAACCTGCCAAAGGAAAGCAAGCTGTGAAAGTGGAAGTGAAGGAGGAGGATGATGATGACGACGACGACGACGAGGATGACGATGAAGAAGAAATGGTAAACAAAATTTAGTTAGCATGACTTAAATGACTTTCTTCAGCCTGCGTCATATCGTAATAAAAGTAAAACTTGTATGTAAACAAAGCAACACAGATACTAATTTGCAAGAAATGCGAATAATGTTAAGTAAGCACACTGGATTACTTTTGGTTTAAAAAAAATCATTTTTAAATGGTAATATATCCAGTCAAACTAGCAAGCCTTTAAAAATTGTAAACTTGTATGGATTTGGGGCTTTTAAGGTCCGAATTTACTTTCTCATGACTTTAAATTCCAATCTTGTGTGGCTTCTTGAAAGGAATATTTGATTATCATAAACTCAACTCCTGGTTAATCTTTCATCTTTTTAATTTTACACCCTAATGAAGAAAAAATTAAATGTTAATTACTTATAAGTATCCGTTTTCATCATAAGCTAAGGTAAACCTTTAATCCGTTTAATTGTTATAATTATTACTTTTACAGGAAGTGGAAGGTGACGATGATGATGATGACGACGACGATGATGATGATGATGATGACGACGAGGAGGAGGAAGTGGTAAGGGTTTTGAAAACCAAATTTAATTTAAATGTTCCATTCTTTTGTGATTCTAAACTCTTTAATTTTTAAATGTTTACTAAATTGTATCTTATATTATTGTCATTTTAGGAGGGTGGCGACGATGATGACGACGACGACGATGATGATGACGATGACGAATAAAATTGCAGCCTGACATTTCAAATGTGACTTTTTTGTTATACTTCTTATTTTATTTAGGAAAAATTTACATTTCTTACGAAATATAAGACTTTAATTATTTTGTTGGGTAGATTTTAGAAATAATGTATAGTCAATAATTTCTATATGAATCACGCATTTCCTACTTTTAATGAAATCAAATAAGTTTGAATGATTAAAGATCGTACTGAAAGTTGAAATATTGTGCCTAACAGATAGGCGTGTCTTGTGTAGGAATTTTTAATTGTAGTTGTGTATTTTACTAAACTATACTATATGAAACGCAAATCTGTGTAATGAGTAACGAATTACAAAGCGTTGCTGTTTTCGATCTATTTGAAGTGCACTTTTTAGATCTATCCATATTTATTTTTTAAGTATAAAACAAGCCATTTTCATGAAACTTTGCATTTTATTGCACAGACAGAACTTGTCAACAAAAATCATGTTTTTGATAATGCTCATTCCACATTATTTCTATATTTGCAACATGAAAAATGTAAAAAACAATGCTTCCTCTTACTGCGTTTGTTTAGTGGCAATGTGTACATTTCTACCGGTGACCTTTTTCGTAATGCTTTGGGGAATTTAAAAGTATTCACAATGGAATCGCTACTGTTACTGCAGTTGCCTACAGCTTTGAGCTCTTATTCGGAACGTAGCACTAACAATGAGCATTATTATGATTTGTTGTGGTTAGCTAGCTTTTAAAATTATGCCTCTACCTTGTCTCTTTTCTTTTACACGTTCCAAGCTGCCCTAGTTGACCTTAAGTTAGCTAATTGTTATTGTTTACAAAAATTACAAATCGGACTGAGTTGAATGTCTTTCTGTTAATCCAATCCTTACAATATGTACGAAAGATTGGTTTGCATAATCACAGTATAATTGTTGGTCTTTGTCTACAAGCATTTTCAAAATTTCAGTTGAGTTTTAACAATAGCAATAACATTTTATACGAAATACTCGCTAAACGTCCCTTGTTTAGACCATCTTTATCACTTATCAGATATCATTCGCTATTATTCCACTTTAAAAATCTTTCCAGCGCTCGCTCCCACTCGGCAAATGTTTTTAGAAGAGGATGCTCCAGCTCAGCTTTTGGGTGGAAAACTTTATCGACTTTATGCAAAGTCTCTAAACATTCTTTATTATCCCAGAAACCTGTAAGAGAAAAGCAAAACAAAATCATATCATATGCACGCTTCACAAGGAAAAGTTGAAATTTTAAGATAAATTTGATAACACACACCTGCATTCACACCAGCCATAAAGGCTGAACCTAGTGCGGTCATTTCTTTACAAATCGGTCTCACAACACGCTTTCCCGTTAAATTCGCTATGGTTTGACATACAAAGTCATTATTGGAAACTCCCCCATCGACCCTGAATTAAATGACGAGACAAAAAGTGAATTCCTCAACTTTCGAAGGAAATAGTGATGCCGATGCGTAGTGAATAGTGAACATACTTTATGTGATCAAACTCAACGTCCGTCTCGGACTGAAGCACATTGAGCAATTGTTGAACACGAAATGCTAAGCTTTCCAACAGAGCTCGAACAAGATGAGGCTTTTTTGTGGCTTGAGTTACACCCAAAAATCCGGAAGCTGCCATGTTATCGTTGTAGGGTGCCTAAAGAATGACAGGTTTTAAAAAAATATTCAAACTTGAAATTGCATTATTGAGCGAAAAGTGATGTTCGGTCGGTGTGTGCATTGGCATACCTGAAGTCCTTGGAATGCTGGAATGAAGTATACTCCACCAGAGTCTGGAACACTGTATGCAATATCGCTGGATTCTTGAACGTTATTGAATAATCCTGAAATAAAGCAATCAATAAGTTAAAACTTTGACTGTGCATAATTAAATACCGCAATGACATAATTAAATGACAATACCTATGGTTTTCCCCCATTCGACAACATTCGCATTATTATGAGAAGCCCCTTCAGCAATATATGCCAATTCAAATCCATATTTCCATCCAACGAGAGGATAAATCCCTCCGACTGAAGCGTGAGGTTTGTCGCCAGTATTAACATCCAAAAAGGCACCAGTGCCAAGAGTTACCTTCACACTTCCTCTTCGAAATGAACCCGACCCAAACATTGAAGCAGATTGGTCCGCAATACAACAGCGTATTGGAATGTCAGCCCCTTTAAAAATTTTACAAGAGCCGAAGTGCTTGCCACAAGTGGGGACAAGTTTAGGCAGTATTGAGGAAGGAATTGAGAACATTTTTAAGGCCCAGTCTGCATATCCCAGCTCAAAAGGATCGAAGAAACCGGTGACGCAAGCGTTGCTAAAGTCTGTAACGTGATGCTCCCCTTCTGTAAGCTTGTAAATGAGAAAAGTGTCTAGGGTTCCGAACTTTATCTGGTTGTGGGCGATTTTCTCACGGATCCCAGGAATGTTGTCCAAAACCCAGAGTAATCTCATTGAAACCTAAATCAGAATATCTCGAGTCACACCTCAGTACTCACAAATCAGTTTGAAAAGCTATAATATCTTCTTACAAGTTCATTCATTAATCTGAGAACACTTCCGGACAGGTATCGTCGGTTTTTTGTCACGCTGTACAGCAACTTGCAAACTAGACGAAAAGCCTGGAACAATTTTCAAGGAATACATATATGATGAGCATATAAAATTAAAAACAATTAGCAGTTGTTCATAATTTATGGATTTTTAACTGGCGTACTCGAACGTAAAGAGAGTTATCCCATTGTTTTACTAATTTGGAAGCTCTTCGATCTTTCCAAGTAATAATATTGGTAATTGGCTCGTTGTTATTTTCATCCCAACAGAGGAAACTGGATCGCTGAGTGGAAATGCTCATGCATACAATATCGGACGGAGATATGCCAGCGTCTGAAGAAGAAACATTTTTATTTTTTTATACAAAAATATTTACAAGCTCACTCAGTTGTTTTCTTTGTAGAGCGCATGCCGCATGCCTAGGAATTGAAATAGAGTTTTGTTTGACATACCTTGAACAGCTCCCTTCATGACGTAAATGACTTGTTCCCACAGGACGTTTGGGTTGATTTCCACCCATCCCGATTTCGGATATTCCAGACGTATCTGAAATGTAAATGAACAATGTTGTTGTTATTTATTTATTTATTTATTGTTGTATTCGTGCAGACCAAATTATAACTAATATAACAGATCCATTCAAACTATGTCGCTTATCAATATAATCATACCACAAGCTACAAGCATACACATTATAATTATACATAAGATATTGTTGTATTCGTGCAGACCAAATTATAACTAATATAACAGATCCATTCAAACTATGTCGCTTATCAATATAATCATACCACAAGCTACAAGCATACACATCATAATATATATAAGCTTTAAATAGCTTACACTTTACACTTTGCTGACACGCTTTACAATTTGCAATTTACAATTACGCTTTGCATTCACAATTTTACCCTACGCTTTAGCCTAATAAATCAAGTATACGCGTAGAATTTTCATTGTCGATGACCTATATTGACCTTTAATTGTTTTATATACATTTTTGATTGTTACGCATGTGTAAAAAGTAATTGCAAGTTTGCTCACACTTTATATAGCTGTAACTCTTCACGCATGTTAGTCCTTAGCAAATTACTACGCAGTTTATAAAAGGTAAACTTTGTAACGAGCTTCAATTAGCCATGTTAAGTTAACCTGTTACCATCATCTTCCTCATTAAATCCATCCAAATAATCCATGCAACTTGTTTTGTTTGTGTAATAAAATTAAGCAATGTTTAAAACAATAAGGTGTCATTAGCGTCATCCCATGATTTCCTATTTTGAGAAGAGATGAGTTAATATGCCCACCTACCCATGAAATTGAAGCAGAGCTGAACTGCAGTGCAGACCATGCAATGCGTGAGGTCATTTTTATGTGGGGTAAAACATAGCAGTCAATTTAAATTCTTGAAAATGTAATGCATTTTACCACAAAGCTTAAACTCTAAACGGTAGAATATACTCGCCAGTCGCCAGCATCGAAATGTAATTCTGTACCTACTCGACTCATCGTCAGTGCTCAAGTTCAACTCATTAATTTGTTTTCATGGTTTGTGAACACGATCGCGAATTCGTGAAGTGATTTTGCAAACATTTTTAGCTGTATCATGTTAACTAGATTTTTTCAGAGTTTTTGATGTAAAAAATGAACTTTGTGAATGGATTAGACTAATTCTTTTAAAAATTTAATGTACCTTTAGCTTTTCATCGTTTTTCCTGAGCAACTGTGCGCTTTCTCAAAAAAATTCTCAGAACTGAATTTCTCAGCTCAACTATTTTTCCCTAAAAAACAAAGAAATCCATAGCTGAAGAAGAAATTTTGTTTATTCATGGGAATTTCGGAAAGTGGGAGGTCTGGTCTAATTTCAATTCAACTACGTGCAGATTGCAGATACAAGAAGTGTATGAATGTAAAATTACTTTGCTTTGCAGTCGACGACTCCACACCGAATTGGTTCATGCATCAGCATATAAACCCTAAACATTTTGATTTTGTAATCATGAGAAGATATTTCTGAATATATGAGAAATGTGCCCCTCACCGTGAGATAGTATTGTTTCCAAGATATGCAAGTTTTTTCTATGAACATGAGATATTTTCTTACCGACGCCGTTTCCTGTCCCCGGATAACCGTTCGCT
>JAHZNA010000067.1:0-22692 GCA_027743935.1 Sinodicranocentrus sp. ZH6
GTTGAATGAAAGAAAACGTTTTAATGTTCCATAATATCAGGATTTCAAAACCCTAGCCGTCGTCTAGGGAAAACATTTGAGCAAAAACAACATGGCTATAGAACTAAATAATTTTATTAATATGCAGCAATTTTAACTCAGTGTTCAATAATTTTAGGTTGTCCTTAAATGGCGCCACGCTTCTAATTTGGGCTAACATTTCACAACTGAGGATCCCTCAATACAAATTGATTTTTTGCAACAAGTCGCAAGTTCATTTATACTTTTTACAGTATTCTCGGCGTTGTTTGATTTCTCAAAAATGTTGAATAAAAGGAAAACGTTTTAATGTTCCAAACTATCAGGATTTCAAAACCCTAGCCGTCTTCTAGGAAAAACAGCTGAGCGAAAACAATATGGCTACAGAACTAAATAATTTTATTAATATGCAGCAATTTCAGCTCAGTGTTGAATAATTTTAGGGTGTCCTTAAATGGCGCCATGCTACTAATTTGGGCTAACATTTCACTAGATCACATTTCACATTTGGATCTAGAAACTAGTCTAGAAAATATAAAATTGCTGAAGGTGAATAGCCATTTGGACCGTGTTTTTCCATCAGACTTTCATAGGGTTGGTATTTTGTGCTCACTTGTGTGTCTTTCCAGAGTCGTAAATTCATCCCACAAGTGAGATCCAGCTGGGATTCATTAACATTTGGTGGGTATTCTGAATGCGTTGCCGTATTGCTGATTCATTTCAATCTTCGTTTATGAGTTCAGGTTAGGAAAGGTTGCAAAGCGAAGGTCGTGCGAGGATGTGAGAAGGATGGAAACCTTTGCAAAAATGTATCATGCAAGCTATAATCTGGAATCACAACATTTTCTGTTGTCTCGCATTGTTCAAATACTGCGATAAACTGGAGTTGTCGGCGAAAGCGTTTCTAATCATGTTTGCAATTGTTCTCGCACTCATTTGGAGCCTAACGCTGAAAATGTTTGGGGCAATGAGTTTCTGGAATAAGCCGACTCGGGGGTCATGGATGAGGAGTGGGCATTGGAAAACGAAAAGGGAGATTGCCATCATGAGAAGATTCGAGAGCTCTTGTAGACCTTTGTATGTGGGCTATGGAGGGATTTTTATTGTGAAGCCTGTGACTGTCCTGGGCGTCTTGAAAACTGTGAGCAAAGGAGCTATCAAGTGTATGCTTCTTGCGGGGAAAGTGTCGTAAATATATAAGGATGAAAAATGTAGGCAAATAAACGGTTAATGAGAACGATCAATGGATTCAACTTGTTGCTTTAAAAAATGATAAATGCTTTAGTTAGGCAATACCTAACTTATTAATCACCAATTATTTAGCAATTAATTTAATGATTAAACAAAAATTATACTGTTTACATATAATTGGGATGTTCAATACTTGAAATATCGATTCACATTGGTGTTGGTAATTTCGTAATCATACATCATAAAAATCAAATTGTGTATAATTCACACCTATATACTTACGCACTTTAATGATATTTCTCATTTCGTCATATTATGAATAAAATTGATCAAGTGTATGGTTTAGCCAAATTATAATTATTTTCATACTCCAAACATGTTATCATAAATTAACATTGCTTATCATCAAAGTCCCAGTGTTTTGCATTTCATCACATTAACTCTGATAAATTAGCTACATGAGGAATTAAATTATATTAGCTTACTTTAAAAATACAAGCATTTTGAAATGGAAATAACAACTATGCAATATCTAAAAAAGGATTAATTTTATTCATACTAAAATTTCCTACTTTTTAGACACAACTCACAACTTAACAAAGTACCACAACAAAGGATTGGAAAAATAAATTTGGCGGTTTACAATCTTAAAACGAAAAAAACGGATACACATTGGCCAATATGTGTTTTCCAACTAAACAAAAAAAAATTTACTCTTAATTCTTCTTGAGATTGATTCCACTTTTGACAACTTCTGCAATAACGCAACTTAAACCTTGTCCACTTCCGAAATGCAAACTCAAATGATCATGCATTAGAGATTCGTCAAGGACACGACTGATTGTGATTATGTAACTGGATGAATGAATACCTACACATATACTCTCTGTTCTCATAAAATGTATGAGGAGAAAAGCAAAAAATCAGTCGGACTGTTTTTTGTCATCAATTGATGCACAAGGTTAGATAAAGCATATAGCCGAAAATATATGTATTATGTTTAAAAAATTCTTCGTATCTCTCTTCATGCTAAATCCTCGACTACAGTTTTAATTGTAAATCCAAACGAGAAGGTTGTGTTCAAAACCTCATGTGCAAAATAGAATTATAAAACTTTTCTCTCGTAATTATTTTATACCAGGGTAGCCTATTTTTATTCCTAAAATGGATCATACTGAGCTAGGAGAGCCTTATCAAAATTTTATTATAAAATTTATCGAACCCAGCGAATACGACGCAGCGTTGAAAGTTTTGGAGGATTATTTGTACATTTCAATGGAACCAATTGGCTACCGACCGGAATTTGTAGAAGATTGGAATACTCTCTTTTCTACCATGATGAGGAAAGGGGATAACTTATCTTATATGGCTGTTGATTCTGAAACTGGAGAGGTAAAAATGCTATCAAGCTTAAAATTAATTAGATCAATGTTCATTTTTAGAAACGAGTCTTGTTGAAAACTTGACAGATTGCTGCCGTGCGCATGATAGATCTCACCAAAAAGGATGGTCCTCCTGGAGGTGGTTATCCTGCAATGAAGCACAAATCCAACATTGAATCTTTTAAGATATGTATTGACCTCTGCAAGAACGAAGATTTATATGGGAAGTATAACATTACCCAGTACGCAGAAATGTTTGGTTTATGCGTAACTGAAAAGTATCGACAACGAGGGCTATAGCCACAGAGATGTACACTCGAGGATTGAACTTTTTGAAAAATCGAGGATTCAAAATAGTCAAGTGTGGATTTGTGAGTCCTTATACTCGAAAGGCGGGCTACAAGCATGGCTACAAAGAATTTGCGAGAAGCAGATACGTGGATTTAAGAGATTCTGAAGGAAATGTCGTGAATGCAAATGCAGATCCAGAGGAATTTATTTGCTTTGGAGTGTTTATTCTTTGAAATTGAAATAGTGGAAATAAGATGGAATGGGAAATAAAATTTTCAGTATTTTGAAATTTAAAGTTTTGCTTACAAAGCTAGTTTCTTAATTTGAGTACAGAGTACATCATTACTGTCAATATCGTACAGGGAGATGTTTTTTTAGTTGTGGAACCTGTCGAGTTGGAATCTGGAGCACTTTATCTTGACACATTGTCCCATTCCTGTTGAGTTGAAAATGGCAGTCAATATCTGTATATTTCTCGTTTACTTTGAGCATAAATTCGACAGTGAAATCAGCACTTTTGTTTTCAACAAGGGAGTTTACAAGTTACATTTGCATGCTTATGGAGGCTTCGTTTTTAACCGTGTTGTGGTGCTGGAGAGCATTGCAAATTGCAAGAGTTTCCGGGTGTTTCAAGCACTCGGCCTAAAATTTCATTGACTGACGATGAGTTTTTATCTTTCTTCAGGGATTTTCTCTAACCTGGAAAACTGTTTTCCTTTCCAATTTTTTTTGAATTTCCTTGAGGCTTGGAATTTGGGTTGAGTTGTTGTTGAAAGGGGAGTTGTGCAGATTTTCCGAATAATTATCCAGCGTTTAAGCATTATTTATGATAAGCCATATGGTAAAATATTTTGACGATGGTTTATCGTAAAATTAACTGGTGCAACTACGTAAATTGACTTTTTCGTTGAAATTATTAGCGTCAAAAGGATTTTTCAAGATTACTCATTTCTCTTGTGTTCATCTCGAGACGTCATTTAAGATAACAAGTGCTCAGGTCAAAGGATGAGTTTATTCATAGTAATCCATTTAAATTGGAAAGTGAGGATGAGTGTGTTTGATGGGAAAGAGTCTCAACAGATATTTTTTTGTAAATGGAATTCCTCTGCTGCATGGATCAGTGAATCTTCAATGTGTATACTATATCCACAATTTCATTGAAATATTTCCTATCTCAACTAAACTCCTATCGTCACTAACTTTTTTCCAATTTGAATTGCTTTCTTTGAACATTATTTATACATCAAGCCCACCAAATCTTTTATAAGTTATTTAACGAAGAAACGTCAAACTGATCATTTGACCAGAGCATTCAATATAGCGAATGTTATGTTATGACGTCTTGAGATTACAAGAGAATAAATAGGTAATCTTGGGAAATTCTTTTGAGGCTAATATTGTGAATGAAAAATGCTAATTAATTAATTATACACTTTTGCATTTCGTAATAACAACGCCTTGAATCATGTTAAATGCTTAAAAGCTATATATTTATTCTGAGAATTTGCACAACTCCCCTTTCCTTCGAAAGTTTCAAAAGGGAATAAATTACAACAAAATATTACTCCTAGGCTTGTAAAACGTGTATTTTATTCAGGCTAAATAATAGTTAAAGCTGAGCTAAATATTGTACTTAAAAATTGTTCAAATCTACTAACATTTTAAATTATTGTAATAACTAAAACAATTGCTGACATATGCCCCTGCACCACGATGACCGGTGTGTCGGTGAGGGTATGGAATATGGAAGACGGGGTACTCTCCGAATCTTGTGAAGATTTAGGATTAGATTGTGGAGAAGGATTACGAAGAAGTCTGCTTGGACTTTGTGGAGGGAAATGGAGGCGACAAGTATTAAATTCTATTTATAAAAAGCTCCATTGTACATATATTATTATCTTGCATAGAAATAAATTGAAATTGACATTGATACCTTATCATAATTTATATGTGAGCAGTGAGTCATCATTTGCATAATTAATTTAAACTCTAATTTGTCAACAAATAGAACATTCACATACAAATATTCCACTTGACAATGCTATACAACATAAGCACAAAAAAATAGATATTAATTTCTCTAAAGTTATCACGTCATCTGCCGTGATTTTAATCCTCTCCACAGTTTTAACTTCCAACTTTTCTATGAGTGATGAAACAAATAGAGAAATGTCATCCCATTTATTTGCTAATCCACTTGCTACAATCCTTTTGAAAGTCCTCACTAGCCAGTGACTGTTTACGGTGTAAATATTTCAAAAAATATTACTGCTCGCAGTCTTTGAGGAACGATGTGACATGATACAGTGTTCATTGACAAATGTTGATTTCGAATGTACTTTTGCAATCCTTGTTGATTAAGTTCTATACTCTGCTCATCCATTAACCTAGCATATTTTTGTCCTTCGAATTTACACAAATAAGTCGCTGTTATCTCTTCCCTTGGCATGACATTCTGAATTTCATGAAAACTTCCGTTTAGCATAGGCAAAATTACTTGAGAGGCGAATTCCTGCTTGTATTCCATTTCAATTGTCGAAATCCTGTTCCGTGAATACCAAATCAACTTGTAGCCTCCATTCAAGACCTCCTTGAGGGAAATATATAACTGTGGAGAAACATGGGTGATGTTCACGCTAAATATTTCTTGTTGGTACAACCAGCACAACCACATTCCTACTAATAACACAGCCAAACAAAAGGACTTATGCCTTTTTATATGCCCCTCTAGAAAGGACTGTCCAGTCATGGAATTCCAAACGATTATCAACTGGATATACGCATTACCCCCTTTACGATGCCAAAATATAAATGAGCAGGATATCAATACACAAATCGAAAACAGCCATAAATCCCAGGAAAAAGGTGACATCCAAGAAGACGCCTTCCAAACACGAGCAGAAGTTTCTCTACTACAGTAAATGATTTTCTGGCCACTGATATACGAAAACAAAAGCCTACTTTGCAGATGAAAACTTGCCGTATCATAGCTGGAAAAGCTTATTGAGGAGTGAATAGATTGACCGTTGAGGGATCGATCTACTAATGGATCGTCTTGCTTGATACTTTGATCATGTATTTGAATAGAGATGTTATGCAATATTGCCAAATAAATTGTAGACATCAACTCTTGATTGCAGTAGGCAATCTCCCAAGACTTGAAGTCGAACTCAGAACACGCATATCTGTTTCTCGTGTATCGTCGCAAGTAATCTGGATAGTGAATATTAACCAGCCCAGAAACTTTCCTCCCATTTCCGTTCCAAAAGTATTGCTTGTGGAGTTCAAGAGGCTTTAAGAAGTTTTGCACTAGGGGCGATCATAATGGGGAACTTCGTGTTGGACAATAATCGTTGCAAACAATTGAGACACTTTGTATTCCTGCTTCAATGGTAACTTTTACTGCTGGATTGTTTCTGAAAACTTCATTTCTGTCTCTTCAAGTCTTTGTGGGTAAATTAGAAAGAAAATGGAATATACACGAAACCCAAACCGATTAAACACGGCAAAGGTATACCTCAAATTGAAATTTTTATTGGTAGTGCCAATCTCGGAAAATATAATGTTGGATGGTTAACCGAAGTGGTAATGCTTTGGAATAATTTGTTTTTTGAAGCTTTTGGTAAATATCATCAAAAGAGAACGACCCACTGGAAACTTAATATTAAAATCAGTGGAAAATAACTGAAGATTTTACTAGTTGGATGAGAGGTTACTAAATTAAATAAACTTAATAGAGAGAAAAAGTTTAAGGGGAAAGTGAGTACGTTAGTCATTGCTTTATTTAATTGGAAATCAAGAATTGAGCATGGAATCCAAAACTTTATCACCTGAATTTACTCTCAATTCTGTCTTATGACTATTTATACTTTTTGTTTTCCAGAAATTTAAGTTCTCAAACTTAAATTCAACCACAAAATTATTTACATAGAAATAACGTGGATTGTTAAATATTTCAAGAATAGAAGAAACATAAAACCAGACAATTTGTGTGTAAAGACCATATAACAATACTTCGGTTGCTTTGAGCTTCTTTTAGTCAGGCTTAAATTTCAATTAATATTCCATTTTCTCGTTAAATTGGAAAATTTAATTAAAAAGCTTAATTAGCAGTTTAAACTGTCGGAATTTCGAGTGCCGCTAGAATAAGTATTTGCAGGTTTTAATTACTGAAAACTTGGGTTAGACGGTACTGTTTAGGTCTGATTTTAAAAGATGCTAGTTGTGCATTTCTTGCTCATGTTGGCCACATTGGCCAATATATTACGTTGTTGTCAATAACATGTCATTCAAAGCAATTGGCGTCTGTCGAAATTTTTGGCGCTGGACTGCTGGACCTCAGTAGTCAGCAAAACAATTTTCATATTCAACTCATGTAAACATGTTTTCCTACAAAACATGAGATTTAAAACACGAAATTTTTTGCTCAAATGCAAACATCCCCTTTTGGCAATTAACTCTTCACAAGAGGAGAGATGAGCGCAAACTAATTAATATATTAAGCTTATCATATATGGGATTTCGAATCTAGCATCGTAAAGTCGTCCTAAACACTGATTGACTCATTAATAATTATTGAGTTATTAATTTGAATATGTTTAAGGGCTCGCATTAGTTATTAGGGAAGCTCGGTGTTATAGTATCCTGATACTTTTAGATAAATCAGAAATTTTGTTAATTTGGCTGAACCCTGCTATATTTTACCGATATTTTTTCAAATATTATAGATTATGAGTTGCTTTCATGGATCATGTGCATTTCTAGTTATAGTTCTATGATTTAATAGAATTTACATACCTTAAGGCTGAACCCTGCTATATTTTACTGATATTTTTTCAAATATTATAGATTATGAGTTGCTTTCATGGATCATGTGCATTTCTAGTTATAGTTCTATGATTTAATAGAATTTACATACCTTATTTTGTTGATGGCTGAATTTTTCGCAATAATTCGGTCGTTCCGATATGACGTCTGATTGACTCAACTGATTCCAATTTAAAATGCCACAAGATTACAAACATCAAGTTGCTTATGATAGTCAATATGCACTGCCTTAAAGTTTGAAAATACGAACATAGTAAAGTAAACATACCTTTCGAGAGCTGTGTGGGATACATCAGTTTAAGAGGAGAGTAAAAAACGGACAGCTCACCGTTACCGTCTACCATCACCGTTTTTCTGAGGTTGAGGGATGACTCAGTTTTAAGAGGACAATAAAAAACGGACTGCTCACCGTTACCCTCTATCGTCACTTTTAATGAAGTGGAAGGGATGCCTCATTTGTAAGAGGACAGTAAAAAACGGATAGCTCACCGTTACAAACTACCGTCACTTTTATTGAAGTGGAAGGGATGCCTCATTTGTAAGTAGACAGTAAAAAACGGACAGCTCACCGTTACCCTCTACCGTCACTTTTATTGAAGTGGAAGGGATGCCTCATTTGTAAGTAGACGGTAAAAAACGGACAGCTCAAAGTGACTTATATTATTATTTGAAGTAGATATCCTCGATTTCAATTGGTCTTTTTCCTCTTCCTCTAATCAGTTGTGTATGTATAGCCTCTCAAAAAAATTGTGTTTGGCGATGAACTTCAAAACTGAGATTAATGACATAAAATAACTTTCTAAATTTTGTCTAAGCGTATGTATTCTAACCTACATTCATCAAGCCCACCAAATCTTTTATAAATAAGCGTATTTTGTTGAACCTACTAATTGAATTTTGAAACTGATAATTTATTAGTTAGTTTGATTTGAAAAAAGCATATCAAAATGTTTGGCAACTGTTTTCCTGAAAATGAGCATTACAGTGAAATTATGTTAACTATAATTCCATGTCTGGAGGATGAAATATCGTTTCAACAAAACTTCCTCTATAATTGAATCGAAACATTCTCTAGACTCGGAGAAACTTGTTTGGATTTATGGGTTTTTGTTGTCAAATATGCATGAAGGTTTAACTATCCATAAAATTCGGGGAAAGGGATGTTCCAGAATAAAAAGAAGGGTCTTTGGGGACATCTGTATAAGTGCAAGCGGGTCTGCTTTATAATTTTATGAATGAATACGTACTTGCTTATTCCCTGCCATTATTCATTTTTCCACAGACTTAACTTTACCAAATATTTTCCTACCAACTTTGATTTCACAATAAGGCATTGTACGTATTCATTTCCTTTTGTCGCTGGAACTTTCCAAAGTAGCAATTTTTATTGTATTATAAAAGCAAAGGATATGGAGAACCATAATAATCGTTGGATTCCTTTGAAGAGGATATTTTTTCATGTGCCAGCTCCACACAGTCGCCAGTTAACGTAATGGGTGGCTGCGATGGGAAGGATAAAAAAGTTTTCTGTGTGCATGCATACTAATGTGAAATAAATGACTTCAATCCATGATGATTTAAAGCTAAAGATACAATAAAACTAAAACACTACACTACACTACTCACTACACTATATAATAAAATACTTTTTATTTGCATGAATTTTTTAACTAAACGATTTATGTTTGAAACAAAATAAGTTTTCCCTGCATGCCAGGTATTATAAATATAAATATTACTCTATGCACAATAAATATGCATACCACCCAAAATAACGCTAAAGATAAAGATTACCTACGTAAGTAGATAAATGCAATTGTAAACTCATTGAAAATGAAGCAAACCCCAACAATAGTAATTAAGTTATTAAGTAACCAATGTAAAGTACTCACTAATTTAGTCAATCTTGTGGATTATACCCATTTTGGTTACTTACTTGACATTGACGTATGGTATGAAGCAATTCGTGTGAAAATGGTAAATAAAAAAAATTATAGAGCAGCCGCTGCGTTTTGAATGTAAACTTGTCGGAACTTCTTTTTTAAAAAAATACAAGTCTGCCTATAGTAAGTAGTACAGCGTCTACCTTTCGAAGAACGCTAAATTGCTAATATATGTAGATAAGTAAGTATTAGTGCAAAAGAAACATGTTCATTGAGTTTACTCCATTTTCTCACCTGCATTGTTAAACAAGCACTCAACATTGTGTTTATTGTGAGAATAAAACATGCCTTCCTCATCTACTTAATGTTAGTAGCTATTAAATATTATTTAGCATCTTCAAGGTTTTCCTCATGTTTTATCCTCTTTCTTCTTTAATTTTTTAAAAAGTTTCAAACGTATGGCAATAGCAATTTGGCCAATGTTGAAGAGTCCAATCTGCTTCTTTGTTGTAAAAATAATTTCTTAGTCCAGCAAATGAATCGATCTAGATTGAATGTCGTTCCAATTTCCATGATCCAATCCACATAAAATCTTGAATATGCTAACATACTTGCAAATGTCGTAAAATCCTTCGTGGGATCACTTTTTTCATGAAATGCAAGCAAAGCAGACAAACAACAGACACGAAACTTGTTTTCCACAAAAAACGTTTACTTCACAATTTTACTTTGTGCAATTGATCATAGGGATTTCAAATGAGCACGCTATGCAAAAAATTGAAGTCTCGCACTACCTTTTTATGTTAGTATTGACTCGTATTATGCATTCAAAATTCTGCTTTTATATCTTCGGAGGGAGGATCGCCATTTTTTGCCTTTTTTGGAACCGGTTTATATATTTCGTCGAAGGGGTTAACAACTGAACTTACTGAAAGTACTTACGATTAGTACGCTTTATACCGTACCTATGCCCTAAATAAGTACACAGCGCATTGACTTGGCGTACCAAGAACACAACCACGACAGTTTCTTTCTTACTTTTGAGATAAAATCATTCTTTGATTCTTGCTTTGGCGTATCTGAATTACCAACAAAACTATTTTTTGTTGTTAAAAGTGAACGAACTCTATTTGATTTTCTTGAAGATGGAAACTGAATTCTCTTTTGGGAGGAATTCTCTAGCAGTATTTGCTGATAATGTAACCAAATCCTATAAAGATGGGGATCCAACTCTTCACGATTTAACTATGAAGGTGGAGACAGGAACTGTGTAAGATTTGTTAACAGTTTACAATTTCAAAATATTACGCAAAAGCAATAAATAAATGGGATCATTTTTCTCAGATACGGTCTCCTCGGAAAGTAGTGGATGTGGCAAGACCACACTGCTGTCATGCATCCTTGGATTAAAAAAATGGAACTCTGGAAGAATCACTGTTCAAGGGGTTGCTCATGATGCCTTAACGAACATCACGAACATGTCTTCAGATCAAAGTACAAAAGTAGGTTATATGCCGCAAGAATGTGCCCTTCAAGAATATCTAACGCCAGGAGAGGTTTTCATGTGTTACGGATTGTTATACGGGATGACTCTACCTTCCATAGTAGAGAGGTGGAAGGAGCTTTCCAAACTTCTGGATATATTTCCCTTGCAATTTCAAAGTATCAAAAGTCTCAGGTGAGATCGAATGGGATGACATGGATAATTTCTAATTTAATTAAAAATATTAAAGATACTTTTCGTTTCTGATTTGTAGTGGAGGTCAAAAGCGTCGGGTTTCTCTAGCTGTAGCGCTTATTCATAAACCACGCCTAATCATTTTAGACGAGCCGGTAATTTTAAATGTTAATTAAGCCTAGTTAAGATTTTTTATCTCGAAATAAATTAACAAGAAATTGAATCTGTTTCAGACTGTGGGGCTAGATCCTCTTCTCCGAGTGCGGTAGGTTCATATACTTCATAAATTTATTATCACTATATATGTGTGGATAGTATAACATTTTGGTCACACAGTTTGCTTATGCTTGTTGTAGAATCTGGGCATATCTCCATCACCTGACGAAATCAGCAGGCGCCACTGTTCTCGTTACCACTCACTATGTGGAAGAACTTCGAAAAGCTCACATGGCAAGTTCCGATCTTGAAATGTGATTAAAATATAAAACCTAAATGTAGTTGAACATAAATTAATCACTTTTTTGTTCTAATTACCTTTCAAAATGAGATAGATAGGTGTTATGAGAAATGGTAAGATTATCGTTGAGCAAAATCCTTCATCGCTAATGACCACATTTGAAACCCCGTTCTTGCAAGAAGCTATCCTCAAGGTTTGTCGTATTAATGAAATCTTCAACAAGAGCAAGAATTTCCGGAAGCATTAACCTTCAAAATGGCAGAGGGGACATTAGTGCTAATCAGATTGACCTTATTCATCATTCAGTCCAAGTTAACAATTGTCACTCGGGAACAGCTAAATTTGAGTCTTGTTTAATAACCCCGATTTCTTCAAGAGATGAAGACTTAACAGATAAAATGTCATTTTTTCAAAGTTTATTAAGATTTTTTGCATTTGTCTTTTTCTTGGAATTTAGAATATTGCGTGATTACAGGTATATTATAAAACTCAGAACATTCATACGAAAGTCACTTTACTTATGAGTTCATTGACGTCCTATAATATCTTCAGATTGTTAGGAGCAATCTTAATCCTTCCCATCTTTCAACTATCCACAAGTCTCTCGCTTATCGGGTCAGAACCTGTGTTACTCCCGTTTGGAGTGGTTAACAAGGAACATCTCAACTGGACCGAAGAATGTACGAGGTCTAACCTAAATGCGTCATTACAATCAGCGAGTTGCTATTTTATTGAGGAACTTTCCAAAACCACAGTCATAAATCCTGTAAATCTCATGTCTTTTATTAACTTTTATAGCTTACATTTTTACAAACAAGCTAATAAACTTCTTAAAAATATTTCCCCCAGATTGAATTTACAAATCGTGAAACGGCCGAGTTAGCCGTTTCCCAAGGGAATATTTGGGGGTTTCTTGAGATTCCAGAGATTTTAACTGAGAAAATGACAGAAAGAGCAGCATTTGGTATTTTTGCTGATGAGGGAACAATTAATGGGACTGTAATTCGAGTGGGAATGGATTATTCCAGTAATGGTCTTTTAAATGATATTATATGCACATTTCACACCTTTATTGAAGAGTATATTTTACAAGAAATATCTTATTTGTAGATTCTGTCGTCTCATACAGTGTCCTCAAGTCTATAAGCAATGCATTTTTCGCCTTTATAAAAATTCTCAGTGAGAAAAACGCCTTCCAGCAAGATTTAAGTTTTCCGTTAAAGGTAGCTCAATAAAACTATGCAAATCTTATATATGATGTCTATCTACATCTAAATATAAATATCAACTCAATTTCTAGGAATCGCCAGCAGTTTATGGAAATTCTGAAACGACATTAACTGCTTATGCTGGAGCCGTTCTTGTAATTTTGTAAGAAATTTTATTTACTAGTTTTAATTTTTTTCATTTAATTATATTTTAACATTGATTTTAATTCAAACAGGCTGCCATTACAGATTACCCTAGGATTAATGCCTTGGCTATTGTTAGACGGTAGGGAATTCATTTTTTTGTAATTTCATCTTGCTGTTCTGTTACAACTACAAATGATCATTTTTCTTAAAAACTTCCAGAAAGAGATAGGTATATCATCCACAGAGTGAGTCTTACTGGATTTGGGAGTATCCAATTCATGGCGGCTCTAAGCTTAGCAATATTACCATATGGTCTACTCACTTCTGTTATAATTTATTGGGCCCTTAAGTACTTATTCAATATTCAAATGTACGGTTCCATCGTAGCTTTCTTGTTCCAAGGGTTGCTCAGCAGTTTGACAGGACTTGGTTGCGGTAGGTAAATCACAATTGTTGACAAAGTTTTAAAAAATATTTGTTGCAAGTTGCAAGTTTATTTTATTACTTTAAGGTGTTTGTATTGCCGTCCTTGTCGGAGATATGATGTCTTGTGTAATAGTAGTAATGACTCTGATGCCGATAGAATCAATGCTCATGGGTTAGATTCACTACTATTTACATGGATTTTAAAATTATTATTTACTCTGTGGTGAATTGCTTATTGTTATTGTTTTTCAGGATTGGTCCGTCCAACTGAATTTTTGCCGACATTGGTAAGGACCTTATCCATTTGGCTAGTTCCTATTGTCCCACTTACAGACTCGGTGAGATCGACCATGAACCGAGGTCTCTCTATCATTCATCCCACGTCATGGCCTGGGGTTGTGATAACATTAGGTTGGATATTTATATCTTTTGGGGTTTCAATAGCAGTTAGGAGAAAACTTACCAACTAGAATATTGATATTGACGTATAGTTATGTTAAAGTAAATTAGTAAAGTGAATTTCAAATGCTTGCGATTTTCTTGTAGATTTAAATCTAAATAAATTTTGATAGTTACATAATATATGATGTTAATGATGTATATGCATGCTCAAAGCTGTTATAAAATAAACACGTGCGAAAGTGAGTATTGAGCGCTGGGTGAATTCATTCGGCTTGGCTTCTTGGTTTCTTTGCAAAACTTACAACAATGAAAAAAAAACCATATGCACGCGCTTGCTTTGAGAGCAATTATCCTTATTAGTTTTATGTGCACTTTTATAAAAAAAAGAAAGCATTTGAAAGAAAGGCTAAAAGAGACGGAGACCAAGACCATAATAGGCTCGAAAGATAATACGGCTCAAAATTCATGAATACGTTTGCCCGACAAAAATAGCAAGTGGGATTCATTTTGTGGCATTAGAGGATTTTTATTTTTAATATCACCTTACTTTTTCAAATGCAAATTGAAAAGTACAATAAAAATTGAAACAGAATTAGTCTACATTTCAAAAAATTAAGAATATAATAATTGGTAATAATAATATGCTATTTAGTACTAAAATGTAAACTAAAACGTAAGCTTAGTTTTAATTGAAAATATACTCCAGCTACTATATGGCTACATATATACTGTGATTTGACCTCATGACCTTGACCATGACAGATGCGTAGCGAATTTTATGTAGGATTTTCCCACAAATTGTCATTAGCTGGAATAAATAATGTGCGTGCAATGCAATAATAATGCTGTAGATTGGAAACGAATAAATTTTTTGATCGGGTATTGACTTTTTATAGAAAAACTTCATACAAGAGTATCAGAATACCTGCATTTAAGTATTCCAGCAAATACTTAATGTTTTTACCTTGCTTGTGATGTTGAATTCTACAAAATTTAATCCCATCATTTCCATCAACAAAATCAGCGAAATATACCCATTCATTAAGCATTCACATGAGAAGAAAATCCAATCTCTCAGCTCCTCTAATATAATCATAATATCGTAAAAAGACAAAGGTTATTCATTTTAGATAAATTATTATGCAGCTCTATCCAATATTATATTTTAATGAGGTATGAAGCAGACCACACTGACCACGAAATGTTCTGAGCAATTAATGCCCCATTGCAAATTCCTAATTACTAGCTTCCGTACTCTTTGGTTCTTTAAATTTCATCGTTTTGAGAACTCACATAAATCACGCTCTGCTGACCATGGATAAAAATGAGCTTCAATATACTGACTGTGCTATGAGAAAATATGAGTGGAATTTTGCAACAAATTTCCCTCACATGAGAAAAACCTGTTTGCTAAAATCTTGTGCAACTTTGGAATGGAATCAAGTAAATACCTGTGACGGAACTGGAATTTCATCCAAAGCAGCTTCAAGTGCAGAACCATCCGCTATGGAATTGCTAACAAGTATCGCGATACCTGTACCAATTCAGACTGTTGCAATCTGGAGTGTTCCGTTTTTGATATGGATTTTTGCAAGCTTTATGGAAAATAAAGATTTTGTCCTGAGTGGAGTTGCATTTTCAGGGAGCGAGTCTTCTCCCCATGATAACATTTACGACTTTATTGTTGGTAAGCATCTTTTTACAGTCTAATTTTAACATTGTCAGCATTTTTATCATCAACTTCATTTTCATTTAAGTTGGAGGTGGCAGTGCGGGAGGAGCGGTGACAGCTAGACTGTCAGAAAATCCTCAATGGAAGATCCTCCTCATCGAAGCCGGAGGAGATCCAAGCCCACTGGCCCAGGTTCCTTTTGCATCACCATTGGTTAGCACTGGCAAACTAGACTGGGGCTATTACACCGTTCCTCAGAATGGTTCTTCAAACTCCTTCAAAGACAATAAAATGTTTTGGCCAAGGGGCAAATCTCTTGGGGGCTCGAGCAATGCTAACTTTATGATTTACATGAGAGGCAATCCAAACGATTTCGATAACTGGGCAAACATTACTGGCGACAGGAGATGGGCTTATAACAATGTAAATAAGATTTACCAAAGGATGGAAAACTATCACGGAAACTGGAAGGATATTGACAGTGCTTCAAACGGGAAAGGTGGACCACTCCGAGTGGAACCGGTTCAATATCGTCCTGGACTTGAGCCAATTTTAAATGCAGCTAAAGAATTAGGCTACCCTATAGTTAATCTTAACTCCTTCCAAAAACAGGGATTTACACCGATCGACTTTACTGTAAGGGAGGGCACTAGGTTTGGAACTTTTAAAGCTTATCTTAAACCTGCCATGGAGCGTGAGAATCTTGTCATTCACAGATACTCTCAAGCTACAAGGATACACTTTGATGAGGAAAAGAGAGCTATTGGCGTCACCTACTTTCGACATGGAAGTAAAACTTATGCAATGGCTAGAAAAGAAATTATTCTTTCTGCAGGAGCCATAAACTCACCGCAACTGTTAATGCTATCTGGAATCGGGCCTGAGCAACATTTACTGGAACATGGGGTACCTTTAATTTTCAATTTTCGAACTTAATTACGAACGTGGGCATATCTTTTAACAACTGCCTTTTTTGTCTAGATAAAGCCAATTGTGGACATTCCAGGAGTTGGGGAGAATTTACAAGATCACGTGGCTTCTATACTCGGACCATTTATTGTGAACAAACCAGAAACGTTTGTTATGAGCAGAAATTTGACCATAGGATCTCTTTCCGAATATCTTCAAAATGGCGTTGGCCCATTGGCTACCCCTCTCACTGCTTCTGCTGCTGGTGTAGTTTCATTAGCTTCGGCTTCACCCATCTGGCCAAATATGATGTACCTATTTGGTGCCATCGGAATCTCCCCAGGACTTCCAGGACTTATGACAAACTTTATAGGTCTTTCTTCCACCATTTTAGAAGACTACTATCAACCTCACATGGAGAAAGACTCGTTCTTCTCTTGGCAAACATTGATGCTGCCAAAAAGTCGTGGAACGATAAGACTGAAAGATTCCAACCCATTTTCACATCCTCTCATAGATCCAAACTATTATTCTGATGAGGAAGGGGATGACATTAAGAAAATGGTTGAGGGTTTTGAACTTCTCATTCGCTTGTTCGAGAATACTACTTCTCTGGGGGAAAATTTAGGGGCAAGGTTAACCAAAGAGAAGCTTAAAGGTTGTGAAAACTTTGAAGTGGAAACAAGAGCTTACAAAGAGTGCTTCCTGAAACATCTACAAATCACCAAGTAATGATCTTATTTACTACTTACTTTCTGTTTAATTTTTGCGTATTTTTTTATCGTTTTATAGATGAATTATGTATTAACTATATTTTCGTTTTTTAGCACTAATACAAACGCACCATCAATCATGATTGGGGAAATGTGTGCAGAAATTATTAAGCAGAGTTGGAATCCTGATGTAAATACAGAAACTAATGCTTGTACGGCTTCATATAATTTCAACAAAACTGTTCGAGAGGCACACACGTGCTCGAAAATGTAATTTATCTTAATATTTTATTTAAACAATGTGATATTGTTATGTAATGAATGAATAATTATTAGATTTAATGATTGCCATTAAATAGTACTATATAATATAGAACTTTCGCACAAAATACCAAGTTCCTTTCATGGAAGGTCATTTCGATTCACAAAAATATTTGGGAGTGGGTACGTGTAAAAATCTTGCAAACTTTGTCAGCGCAATATATAGCATAGCAGCAACATAATAAAAAAAACATAAAATTCGAATTATAAATATGAGAGTAATTGGTCCTAGGGATATGCAAGATTGGCAGATAATAATATATAGCTGCTATATATATATATATAGGTAATAAGTATATTAAGCCTGATAACATCCATCCCTATTACACACTTCAATCGTGTTGGAAATTAATTACTTTTTTCCTATCTTTTCTATCAGACACCTCTAAGACACTATGAGTCTTTAAACGATTTTTCGAGGAAAGAATTGATTTCATGGTTAAGATTTTCTTAATTACAATATTTTCTGACGGAGAAAAGGACATTCATCAATCATAGCTGCTATATTATAGTAAAATATTTCCTGACGGAGAAAAGTACACTCATTGTCACAGTTGCCATATTATCGAAACATATTTTCTGAAAGAGAATAGAACATTCTTTATCACAGTCAACAGTTGCTATATTATAGTAGAATATATTTAATCATGGCACAAAGAATGTTGAAAAATTCCCCTGTTGTATTTTTACTCGTTACTCGTTTTTTACAACTGTTCATATATAAATTGCCCGAATATGGCAAAGACTGCATTCTCCCGTTTTTTGCAATTTTCGAGCATGTAGGTATAGAAAGTGCCCAGTTTCTCATTGAGATTCGTCATTTTCATGCTAAAATACACCTAGATACAAATTTTCATTAAATTCCAACCACTTTGAAATTCCAATTTTTTCCCCTCTAGGGCGATTTCCGGGTACTTGGGTGCGGAAAGTTGGCAATTTTTCAACGGATTCGTATTCCTCGCCTTAATCTTCACCTGTATACAAATTTTCAGCCAAAAAGCTTTTAGGTGGCCATTTGGGATCTCAGGTATAACACGTCGGGTCTTACCTCATGGACAAATTAAATCAAATTAAAAATAAATGTTACTGTATGCATTGATTTTCCGAAGATTTTTAAAGGCATGAATACAACAGTTATTTTTGAATTCTACAGCTATGTTGAAAAGAACCATACAAAACGTGATTGTTTAAAATCCCAATAAATTCAAATTTGACATGTTTAAAAAGTTTTGAATATCTACTTATAAAAAACAGATACAGGACTGCAATGAAATTTTGATTGGATGGGCAAATCAAATTTTGTTATCAATTTTTAAACCTGATTACATTCATCCATCCCTATAACAATCGTGTTGGAAATTAATTACTTTTTTCAATCTTTTCTATCAGGCACCTCCACGGTGCCATGAGTCTTTAAACGATTTTTGAAGGAAAGAATTGATTGCATGTTTATGTTCGTTGCAAATATTTCCTGACGGAGAAAAGTACACTCATTGTCACAGTTGCCATATTATCGAAACATATTTTCTGAAAGAGAATAGAACATTCTTTGTCACAGTTGCTATATTATAGTAGAATATTTTCGCTATGGCTCAAATAAGGTGGAAAAATTCCCCTGTTGTATTTTTACTCGTTTTTCATTCCATCTCTGCCCAACTTCATTTATCCTTACACTTTGGCAATCTCCAACAACTTGCCATGATATCTGGGGAAATCTCCAAGATACATCCTTACTACATTCAAAACATGTTGTTTCCCCCTCCAGTTGAGAAATTCCCAATTCCTAATCTCTCCGAGTACCTGGCTCCATTTCAGGGTTGCCTCATTCACATAACAAATTATCAAGGAATTCAGCTTCCTGGACTGGTACACCCTGTCATCCTTCGAGAAGGCGAACCCGCCCTTCTCAAAATCCTCTATAATGGCAATCTCATTGGAGAAGATTTAATATGGGTGGCGAAAGGGATACGTCATAAGGTTACAAATGTCACCACCTCCTGGAAAGATATTGTCTGCCCTCTTTCTAGATTCTTTGAAGGAAAGGACTTAAAGAAACCCCATATCTGCATGAAAATCAATCTCATACGGTTTTCTTTCTTTGCTAAACCCTGGGATTGCAAAATTAATCTAGACTTGTACCCCCCAAAACCCGCGATGGATGGTAATCTTCAGGCAAAAATCGCAGGTAAATTGAATCTCCGGTGTTACACCTGCTTAAATCCTTGGAGATATGAAGGCCACAGTATTAACGAAGACCCCACAGTAACCACGCACTTGATTCCGTCTTCAGTACCCACATTCAAGTTTCTCGTCACGAGCGACGCACATGTTCTTGGGTGGGAAAAGTCCTTCCTTGAACATAACTGGATTACGGTGGGAGATTGTGACGACTTCGGCATGTATCCGAAAATATCAAATATATTATATATGTCAATGGGAATTTATATGAATGATTCGATGCAAGTTGGAAGTTCAGTCAGTATTTGGAGCCCAAGTTATTTTCTACGCCAAACGGGAATCGTCACGCCGGATGGATTGTTGCTGGAAAAGTGGAAACAATTCCTACTCCAGGATATTATTCAACTTGGGTTGTCCTCTTTGAATGAAAGAATTCACTGGAAAGTTCCTTTACATCATCAAAACTTGAAGGGCTACGAGTCAATGGCAAGCATTGAATCTCATTTCGTCAACTGCCTTTCTAGCAAGTCTTCCTTGTTCGGGGAAAGTCGCAAAGAGTATAGGTTGACTTTTGGGTACTTCCAAGTTTGTAGGTTAGTCATGAAGAATTACTCATATTTCGTTCCATCTTCAGCCGATTCTAATAGGTGGTTGTTGTGTGATAACGGCGAAAAGCTTACTGATAACCCATGGATGACTTCTCAGGTTTACATGGAATTAGACCGCTTGATAAAACCCTTCTGGAGAAGGTTTCCAGTGACATTGGAAGATTCCATGAATTCTCTAAGGTTCATAAGCTGTGGAAGGGCTCGTCTTCATGATATCGCTTTTGACGAGTTGATTAACATTTTTGATATTTGGATCTGGATCTCGATCTTGGGACTTATATTCCTTGTTGGGTTGTCTTTAGCAGTGATGAGCGACAAAGTAGTTACACTACCGTTTACGTTAGGGCGGGTGTACAATATCAGCTTCAAAGTGTTTGATAGCATGTATTCCTTTGTGAAAGTTCTCTTTGAGCAAGGCGACCCTTTCAAAAGTTACCTTTTGGGGAAAGACCGTCTTCGTATTATTACAGGGTTCACGCTTATCATGTCAATTATATTAAGTAATGCTTATAAAAACAATAACGTCTACAATATGGTAGCACCAAGGAGGCAAATCCCATATACAAAAATAGAACAACTTATCTCAGATGAGTTTCAAATTTTCTCCCGAACTGGTCGGTTTCTTATAACTGATCGGGTTTTTGAATCCCTCAGTTTTCCAGACTTCAGCAAAACACGACATAGAATTTTTAGGGACGATACAATGGGGATTGATATCCGATCCGAAATTTATTTACAATTCGATCAGTCTGGAGTCCAGACTGATCCAAACATCTCGTCAAAATTTGTTTCAATTTTAAATAATTCAGGGTTGCATCCTTCCATCCCTGGTATTATAATTGAGATTTACAACCAAATTAAATCCACCAGGATGTCGAAGGATTATCAGGTATGGTCCAACCTTGTAGGTTATCTTGAAAATATCTTTTACGAGAGGCAAATGATCCCGTTGGGGGATGCGCTCAAAGCGTGTAACAAAACTGCCTTGATTCTTCCGTCCAAGATGGTGGACGATTATGCCAGGTTATTGCTAGAGCAAAATTATACAGACGTGTATATTGGGCATAATCCAGTGTTCGAGAAAATGATAGGATTCACTTTACTTGGAATAGTGCCACCTGAGCTTTTCCATAGAGTTGAGAGAATACATGCTTCTGGAATTTGGGGGTGGTGGAGTAGCATTGCAGCATATAGCTCGATGGACATTGCACTTCACAATGAGGTTGTTTTGGAAAGACCAAATTTAGGAGGCAATATTTTAGTCATATTTACAGTCCTCTTGTGTGGATTATTATTGGGAATTTCTAGTTTTGTTTTGGAACTAGTGATTAGCCGAAGAGTATGTAGATACTTTGGAAAATTGTATCAGGCTTGGATAAAATGTCTAAAATCGATGGTTGACATTTTAGCCTTTTATATTTGTCCGTTTATATTGGAAATATCAGGCAGGTAGAAAGTAATCAATACTTATGTGCTTCTGTTTTTTTAGAGGAAATGAGCATTGATTGAACACAGGAAATAGTTTTAATTCTCCTTGCATGCAACTTTTATGCCTTGAAAGTTAGTTACTGTACTGACTTGTGTGTCGCTGCTGGTCAGTTGAATATACTTTTAATACACGAACTATAGGTAGCCTTTAAATTTAAAGCCATATGTTGGTGAGTAAGTAGGAACGTAAGTATGTCAAAAGCAAATATGTTGGAGTAAGATTGATAAACATTCAAGATAAATAAGATAAAAAAGATGTTTAGGCATAAATTTAGCAACTAAACTATTCCCATGTTTTCAAAATTAATAGACCAAAAGTCATATTTGTGGAATATGTATTCCTTTGTTGAAGTATGTTCTAGAATGTTCTAGAGTGGCAACTGTCTGTTGTGTTGCCGCCTTTCCTTTATGTAGGCATGCAGTATCCTTGCGTGCCACACTCACTCTTACTCTGACTTTGACCGTGAGCACATCATTGTAACATGTATCTCTCAAGAGTTTATAATATTAATAAAGAGTATTAATAGAATTAAACTAATGATTAAAGAGTCTAATCATTTATGTTAAGTGGGCGATACTTAACATCACATGGTGACAGCGTGAAAACCCAATAAAGGTTAAATTTCCAGTGTTTTTGTGTCAAAACCAGTAACTTCGACTTTTGTCAGTTGACGAGGATCCACTGCCGTTGTGTACATTGCTTCGCTTATTAAACAGGAAGAATGTCACCGCCTGTAACTGGAAGTACTCCGGGCAGCACTGCAGGGGGAGGTACTTCGGGCACCACACCAACTTTTCAAGAAGTCAGTGTTTTTTCACCTCCAGAGAAGTTTACCTTTGACCCCAAGGAGTGGCCAAACTGGAAAAACCGATTCGAGCGCTACAGTAAGATA
>JAHZNA010000068.1:0-12615 GCA_027743935.1 Sinodicranocentrus sp. ZH6
ATTTAGAAATATATTATGTATCTTTAGAAAATATTTTTCTTTCAAATACGACAATTTTTATCATAATGCATACTATATATCCGAGTAAACTTCCACGTATTAGATATACGCATAATGGATATATGCATATGAAATATGGATACGGATGGAGCTTTATGTTTGAAATGGGATTGCCCAGTCTGCGACTAATTGGTGCAAACTATGTTATGCTTTTGAGTTTTCGCATTACACAGGGTATATTTAATGACGCATACTGTACCAATGATTAAAAACTGTTGAGTTCGTCTTAGTTCGAAATCATTATCATAAATAGCTAGCAATAGTACTAGTTAAATCCAATTAGCAAATACACGGAAATATATGGCTTTCCTTACTGTGAGATCATCCGACTACAACAGTCTACAACCACAATGAGATGCTCGCAAATATGCCTGAAATATGTGTGACATCACGTCATAAATGTTTATTCAACATTTTAGCGAGTAATCTCTCAATCAATACAGTTTTAAGAACATTTTAGCTTCGACATTAGGGGATTTTAAAAACTAATAATTTAAACCGGCTTGCTTGGAAAAATCTGAAAAGGTTAGTGGGAGTAATGTGTTAATTAATGACTGATTAACTGATTAACTTTTCTAAATTATGATTCTCCGTCTTCGTATAAAAAAATGAAAAAAATGTACATAATATTGTTCAGATGTTGGATTTACATTCGGTCGGATGCTTGGTGAAATATCGCTATTACGAGTGCAAGAACTGCCGTTGCACTGCAGCGTTATGATCGTACCTATAATATCGTACGATAATGCATATTATACTCAAAGAATCCATATTGCATTGCCTCTAAATCTTTCAAAATAATGCACCTCATCAATTAGTAACAACTAGGCAGAAATATTTCAAGACATGAGCACACGTTACTGTAATACACCATTCAACAATAGTTTGTAGTATTATTTAAGTCTCATATGTGTATTTACTAGCAAAAATTAAATTTGAAGCTCGTCATGTGGCTAATTGCCAATCTATGGGTGTCCTGAGAAATGTAAGCAAAAAAGGAACAAATCCGTTTTTGCATTCATCCAGTCACCCCTTGCATGCATATGCTGTCGCCTCTGCGTAGCTGATAAACCGTTTCAAAGTTCACAGTCAACTATTATAAATGCACTTGAGCATTGTTATATAGTTAATCTATATTTTGCATTCATTTAATTAAAATGATGATGCATCAGAAAAATTCTCAATTCCAAGCAATGGCTTGGCAATTCAAGTAATCAAATCACGATATCACGAATGTGCTGCAATGCATAAATTTTAAGGTATCATATCAAATTCTAACTCTTCTTCCTCGAATTTTTGAACGTCGGCATGAATTGAACTAGAGAAGCAGCACGCACTGTACTTTAAGCACTGCATTGCTTTCATAGAGAACAAAATCCAATGTTCTATTGCACATCATCGATAATCCTCATTTTCTATTTACTGCGAATGTACAGTTATGTGCACAAAAGTTACAAGTAATCATATGGTTTCAAAAAGGTTCTTCTACAACAACACCAATCATTTGCCAAATAACGCCAGTTGACAGGTGATGTGGATGTTGGAGATGGCATGGGTCGTCCGCGTCTGTCCTTTTTCCTTGAGCCGTTGCTGCAATAACTTCACAAGAAACCCATTCTCATTCTTTCGAGGAGGTAGACAAAATGAAGCTAAAAGGAGGCATGCGCAAACACTCATAGGCATACGAACCATCATTCATTCATTTAAAAGTACCGACTGAATATTTATTATTTTTCTCTTTTACTTTTGCAATCACAATCAACAAGCCAAGCACTAATATTCTTCTCGAGATCACTTTAGCCATTTATTTTGCATCATTTTCTTCAAGCTTTAGCACAAGATCACGTAATGTGTCGTGTCAGATTGAGAGTCAACTCGAAAAATGAATCCCACACATCATCATAAACTAGGTATGTACGAGAAATATGCGTTCACTATCCGTTTAATGTAGGTTTTTGTATAACGGGTATGCAGCTGATCTCAACATTATCGTAGAAATATGCCCTGTAGCTCCACATTTTTCATCATTTCTTCTACATTTTTATAAGACTATGATGCACTTTGCAATTGCACACACTCACATATTACTAAGGATTGAAGATGAATGAGATGATAGGGATATTTAGCACTTCATCTTCTAGCTCGCATCAAGTCGCGTCTACTTTGCTCAACAATAAGCACAAGCCAAAGTCGTCCAATTTACATTTTCTTATCTGATAAACGCTAACACGTACATGAGAAAAGGTTTTCATTCTTTTCTGCAACAGCAACAATGCAATACCGCATTTTCAACCGAGCCTAAATATTTGCCTCATGCGCATTTACTCTTTAGCCAAATCAAAAGAGATTGAAGTAGACAATATTATTCCGGTATGTGCAAAAGAACTCTTCAGGTGCAAAGATGTGAACGTACCTAATGGTGCTTGGAATCATAAGTATTCATTTTGACTTGATTTTTTTTAAATACTTGAATACACATAAGTAGTATAGTATGAAGCTAGATTTAAGTACATAGTATACATAATATAATATGCCATTATTGCCAGTGCCGATTTTTGTCTCTGCACTTTGTGCACCCCACCAATTCAAATACAAATGGTAGAAATGGTCAACCAGGTAGGATAAAAGAGCACAATCATTCATGGCGATGAGAGGATGGTCGGCTTCTTGGATGGGGATGTTCTACGTATGTGCTAGCTATGAACGCTGCATGTAATCTCTCTTTATGGCTTATTACAAGATGTGATCCCAGTGGACCCAGTTGAGCTTGAAATTAAAACTCGTTTGTTGTTTATTTCAAAATGAAATGACTTTTTGGTTAACTGATATGCACATTTTATATGATACTAATATCTCTATATACATGCGTACCCACGTATATGCGATTTTTTACGTGATGATCCAAAGTTATTATTGTTTCCTCGCGTCTATACCTTCAGTCATACTGAAATCCTTGAATTCTAAATCCCTTGTTCCCTTCCAACTTCCTTACTCACTTTTCAGTTAGCTTGCTATCGGTAAACATCGTTTCTTGATGGTTGTTGGCGTGAAAGTCAGTTAGTACAGTTTCTTCCTCCGGTGCAATTGTAATCTGATTTTATTGAGGACGCATTCGTATTGAACAAGCAACTCAACCAGCTAACGAGGTCATTCATTTTTTGCCGAGGAAAATGGCCAAAATGAGAGGCTGGATTTTATTTTTTGGGATTGCCCTTTTGGCTTCAGATGGTCTAGCTAAGAAGTGGAATACCAATGAGGATTCTATTATTGTTGACGGTAAAAGACTGCACTTCACTACCGTCAGAATTTATTTCATGATAATATGCATTTTTATAAACGTAAGTTTCAGTATGAGTTTGATTTTTTTTCTTCAAAAGCTAAGTACTCGGACGATGAGGAGGGTGAATTACATTTCGACGCTTTGGATGAGCCCGACCGTGCGGAATGTTTTACACTTGACCAAGAGCCTGGGGTTTGTGTTACACTGCGAAGATGTCACCCAATCCTATTTAGTGACAATGGTGAGCTGAGAAATCCAAGCTTGGCTCAAGACTATAGTCAAAATGTTGATGCGTGCGCAAGTCAAAATACAGTGGATGACGAAGCTATTGCTTTCGACGAGGCAGTGAAGCCTGCAGCAGGTAGGCTAATTCAATGGTTTAAACCACATTGTTTTTAACCTTTAATTAATAGTTTCTTCTTACGTGAATCTTATAGCATCAGTGGCTGATAGGGTATTATGCTGCCCCAAAGATAAAGTTCATTATGCTCATAGATCGTCTCTAGAAGAATCTGACGAGGAACTAGAATTAATAGTTTCTTCTTACGTGAATCTTATAGCATCAGTGGCTGATAGGGTATTATGCTGCCCCAAAGATAAAGTTCATTATGCTCATAGATCGTCTCTAGAAGAATCAGACGAGGAACTAGCAATGTATCCTACGACAACAGGGCTTCCTATTGCTTTGGCAGGGGAAGTCGAATCAGAAATAGTTAACGAAGGGACGACACAACGGTTCGAGGAAACTCTGGTAATTGACACTGGAGACTTCGGATCTTCATTCACTGGATCGGAGCCGGTTGTGGATGTAATTGAATCTACCGAGAGACCGGAAGAAATGCAAACAGACACAAATAACCAACGCTCCTCAAAAGCAAAGTGAAGATTTGGCAGCTATTACAGACAGACCTGTATCGGTAGCGATTTTGGATGTTCAAGAGCCAGCACAACAGTCTCAAGTCCCGTCAGTCCCAGTCCCGTCCTCAACTTCTAATCCTTCGGAGGAGCCCCAACCTGAACCTGTTCCCGAGGTACCATTTAATATTACATATAACAGCTTCACCCGAACTGTGGGATAAAAGGAAAATGGTTTTAATTTACGAAACTATACGTACAACGTAATATTTTTGGCGCGATTTGATTAGGTGTCAGCAGAAGAACTTTTACAGCCAAATGAGCCTACTGATGCTTGTCCAGCAATTACGTTGTACAATACCTGGCCTACGTTTGAAAATTACCCATTTTTGGTAAATTTATTAATATATACATAATAGATACATGCAAAACTATAGATTACATTCCCAAGTTTCCCACATGCGAAATATTTAAATTAATGTTTCACACTGTTCTAGGCTGCAATTCAAACCAGGACGAAGACCGGTCCTTTGTGCAGTGGCTCATTAATTGATAGTATGTCCAGTCCAG
The DNA here is from genome assembly GCA_027743935.1 of Sinodicranocentrus sp. ZH6. NCBI lineage: Eukaryota > Metazoa > Arthropoda > Collembola > Entomobryomorpha > Entomobryidae > Sinodicranocentrus > Sinodicranocentrus sp. ZH6. The sequence goes on from JAHZNA010000068.1 coordinate 4,766, forward strand.
TCCATTCATTATTTGCAATTTTTATTGAACTAATTGTTCCTGTGCTTCAATATTACTTTATAATACTTCTTGTTTGTTTTAGATCGTCATGTGCTCACAGCCGCACATTGTCTTCACCGGTTCAATTCGAAAGACGTAGCCAGAATGCAAGTTCGCATTGGATTTTCGAAAAATCGAGAAAATGACACGTTCAATGATTTTTATTTGGAGCGTAAAGCATCCAAGATCATTTTCCACAAACGCTTTCACGAGCAGAGCAAAATGGACAATAATATTGCTCTAGTTCAGTTAGACCAACCAGTTGAATTCGATGCACACGTTGCACCAATTGGAATTTTCAATGGAGCTAGTGGTTTTGACGCTGGAAACTGCTCCAGTGTTGAAGCAGGATGGATTAAATATGGAAATCGGAAAGTTACAGGAATTTCGGAAGGGGTTATACATTACGTCGAACCTCCTATGAGTGAATTTGTGCTGAGGGAAGCAATCAATAGAATTTACACAAATAGAGAATGCCAAACTCAATTATTTACGGAAATTACTGAATCAATGCTGTGTGCAAAAACTGATGTTTTTGAAGCGCATGGGGTAACCACAGATCACTTTAGGGGCAACGACGGAGGTCCGTTGGTAATTAGGGTAGGAGATCGAGTTCAGCAAATTGGAATTAAGTCATGGGCTTATGAAGGAAATCAATATCCAACGGTTTATACAAGAGTCGATAGATATTTAGACTGGATTAAAAATAATCTAAAAATGTAATTTTATTTTATTTTAAGTTTAAAGTAATCCGGCCAACTGTAATAATTATGTATTAATTTCTTGTTGACATTGTAATTTAGAATGACATTGTAATGATTTTTCCATACTTGAGCTTCTACAGTTGTAGTAATGCTAGTGTACAGTTAAAATACGTACTTTTACAATTTATTTATTGTCTCTACGAATTATTTATATATACTTTTTACACATGCATGCTATGGTTAATATAAGTCAATGGGCGTATTGTTGGTTGAACTCTCATGTAGTTAATACAAATAACTCTTTGCCTGACAGTGAATTCTAAAAATGTGCCAACAATCAGTATGACACTTGTTTGATTAAAACAGTTGAATTTTAATAATATACTGAGGTGTAATTAAATTGAAACTGAGAAATATGTGGGAATAAATTGCAATTTTTTTTTCTATGCATCTATTCGATCTTCCCAACAAGGGGGTTCCTGCCCATCTCCAGGCTCAAGCGACTTTGGATAACATGATAGAAGATCAATATCGTCTTCATGAACTTGGATGACGTCTAAGGAAAGATCTTGGCGACCGAGAGGAGTCAACGCAAAAGCATGTTGATCCTATGCATTGCCAAGGTCTATAGTTTCCGTTTTTACAACATTTCGGTTTTCCAGTAGCAGTGTTTACTAGTAATAGCCTTGCCCGCGCGCAATCTGAAGAAATGAATTTACTGCTTAAATAATGTACATATTTTTGTAAATTCCAAATAAAGACACGTACAGCAATTCATCTTCGTCGCAGATTCGGTAAACTTATCAGCTTCGAAGGTTTCGATCTGTCCTCCTCCGTTTGGATTAGCGCAGTACAATCTTTGAAAATCAGATTGAATTGCGGCATAATTTCCGTCTGGATCGCATTTGGGAACGTCAGCCACAATAACGGTCGTGCCTTTCAACTCAGCCTCAGCAATTTGAACTTCAACTCTTGCTCGGCGTAATTCACAATCTCGCATATAGTAGCGAGGAATTTCCGGATCAAAAATGTGAATATCTGGGTTATCTGAAAGATTTGGTTGAAGAGTCAAGACATGACTTTAAAATTATCATATGGATTACTAAACCGTGTGCTTTTACTGTTGTGCTTACAACATTTAGATTCATTCATGGCATGCATTGCAAACTTAACATCAGGATGAGAACGGCAATAACATGTTCTAACTACACACTGAAGCTCATCGTAATCTCCATTCGGAAGACAATGAGGAAGCCTCCCCGTAAACCCGAATTTTTGCAGTGTTGCAACATCTCTAGCGCAGGCTGTAAATAAAGCAAAAACGGAGATCCAATATCCAATATTTAAACAAATCGTCAGTTTCTTTTCAACTGTTATTTAAATCATCATCTCACCACAGTCTTGATAGTTTTCCGGTAGAGATGCACCAAAAATTCTTTCCCCTTCAGAGTTGCTACAATAGCATCTATTTTTTTAAATTAAGGATTTGATTAATCGCATTGCATTGATCATTTATCTCCTCGGCTCCTCGTAAGGGCTGGAAGTAAGCTAATAACAATGTATCGTTGTTCTTACATGGAACCTGGGAGGCACTGTCGCGGAGCGTAATTTCCGCCCGCATTGCATTCTGGATCCATTTGGGCGATTCCAAGGGTACCTTCCTCTTTGTTTTTTTCATATTCATGACGTACATTCATACAAAATTGTTCTGGATTAGGATAATTTTCTGGTGCTGAAATAACTGCGAAATGCAACAACAAAGTTAACGTGGTTAATTTTAAATTCTGATATTATCTTTCCTAATACAACAAAAAAGTTTAGTTTACAATATTAAAAGGCATACTTTTTTGACATGTGGCATGAGTTTCTCTGTCAGCAAGAATGCACTTTAAATGTGGACCACACATTTCAAAAGGTTTCTGGGGACTTTGTGTCGTACAAGTATCATTTTCTAGTAGATAATCAAAGCAATATTCACAACAATTACAAACGTCTGGGTCTAAAAATGTACGATAACCAATCTTTGTGCAGTTTTGAACTATATCAGGGCAAGGGTATTGGTATTCGGAAGTCCGAACATCACAAAAGCTTTCGGTGCAGTAGAAAGCAGCAACATCTTTCACACTAATCACAGATAATATCGTTAAAATTGTAGGAATATTGAATACGTTTTTCAAAAGCTTCATTTTAATTATCACTTCTCACAAGGGAGTACGTTATTGCATCAAATCAGTCTCGGGTGAACAATACGTTCAACCATCCACAAATGCTTTAAAGAAACACTCACTCACATTTCACCTTGTACAGAATCCCTATGTTTTCATCTCATTACAATCTTATCTGTGCTCCATTGATAAGTAGAAATGAAATGATTGCATTATTTTCATATACATAGTGCATAACGTGTGGGTGGGTATTTGATGTAAATGTATATACGTAAGGTTTTATCATTTTCGATCAGTCATTCATTATATTGATTTCTTTTGCGTCAACATATTTTTATGTTGGATAAGTCATCCGCTGTGCGTATGTAACCAAATTGTCATCACCTCTACTAATAGGACAATTCACAGGAAGTACGTAAATAAGTGGATGTGGAGTAAATAAAGTCACATTCAATCTTGCACAAAATAACTATCAATTCCAGTTTTATCCAATCAATGTAGCTCTTAAAATGAAATAGGGCATTCCGTGGGCTATTGTTTTAGTGCTTGTACATTAACCCTATCAATATCAAATCTACAAAAGATACCTCTCCAAAGCCAAAACTGTTAAACACTACTTGATAAATTCTGTTTTTATTAATCGATACATAGTTTCCTTCATACACTGGTCATATATTTTTTATATCAAAATCCGTTTTTACGTACTACTTTAAATTTTCAAATTATAACATATAACATAAGAAGCTAATTCAAAGCTAGAAGGAATTAGTGTATCTAGTTTTCAGAAATGAGCTACCGTTCAGCCGTTGTAACGGTCAGCTTATATTATTATTGCTAAAATTATTGTTTCACGACTAGTGAAACGCCTTCCATCCAACATATATAGTAATGCAGTTGTATTGAAATCTAAAATTACATGAGTTTACAGCACAATATGCAAGAAGCCACCGTGACGTAAATAAGCCGACACGAAATCAAAGAAACTTCGATCAAATCATTAAATTTCAGTTAAACAAAATGAATGCTTTTAGAACTCAACAATGTACATTCTCTCAGTTCTTCATCACAAATTGGTAATTACGGCTTCATTACTTCCCGGGTTTTCCTCGTTCACTTGTCCATAGAACTAAAACAAAATAAATCAACGTAGCTGACAAAGTTTGCATGATTAGTAAAGCAGTGAAAGTATTTGATTTTTATAACTAGTCGACATACCTCTGGATACATAACCTTCCTGGCAGCAATTAAATCTCCTTCAAACGGCGTATCTTTGGTGTTCATTACGATTGCGCCAAACCGTTCACGGGCATGTTGGATGTATCCGTCACAGTCCTATAATTCAATGTGTCTCCAGTAATCATTATTACAACAACATTCTTAATAGTCATACTATTCAACTAATAACAACACTAATATTCTTACCGTAACTGCCTTTGACCACTGCTTGTGATTAACCATTGGCTTTTTCCCAGGTCTTTTCTGAGAATACACCCTTATAAATTTTCCGTTCAATACTTCCCGACGTACAGCCATTTCTCCAAAACATTGGAATAAAAGTTGCTTTCTTGAAACCTGCAATATTATACCGAATTATGTTTAAATATATATACAACAGCATCAAACAGAACAGATTTTGTTTCTCATATCTCTCAAATCAAACAATCTATTACCCTGCAAGTTTCCCTCATGGCAAGGCTATACTGAATGTCAGTCTGGAGTTTTCCGTCTGCATCCCAACGTCGGTTGTAGCAGTCCATGCATGCCAACATGATTTTAAGTTCTTCACAGGCGACTCTAATAATGTTTTTGGCCACTTCAAACTTCTCAGATGTTTCTAACAAGAGTACAAGTGATAGAATAAGATATTTTCTGATAAAGGAAGAAGCTAATATGATATTTTAATGTTGAACTGCCGACACCACAGCTCAGTGAGTCCATAAAAATTCAATCTCTTGGTCTTTCCACGAAATACCCAGGCATATGTATTAAACTTCTAACTACTAAATGCGTAAACATTATATACCTACCTCCATGTCGTAGTTGAGTATCGAAAAGAAGTAACTTGTAATCTGAGTGAAATCCCTCAACTGTTCCATAAACCCTATTTTCAGCTTTGCTCAGAATTTTAGATAAATTCATTGCCTTGTCATCGTTTAATTTCTGAAATTCTTGTTCCTGTGAAATTGAATAAATTTTACAGCAAACATACATTGCCACAAACATGATCCGACATAAGCATCATAAAATTTCTCGAAAATTACACGAAACAGCTGAAAAACGGAGTTAGCGACTCGGATCATTGCAACGCTAAGCGTGTCAAACGGTACGTCTTTCATGCCCGGAACAAATCTTAAAATCAAAAACAAATTTATTTTAAACCGGATGGAACAGAGCCCCGAAACATCAATTTAAAAATTCAATTATATTCCGAATGACAAAACATGTGTGCATCTCATAGTCATATTTTGAATTCTAATTAAAATTTTAGTTTTAAAAAGTCCGTACGTTTCTTCGCCTACAATACATTCTGAGCACTTTAGCATTACTGCAACTCCTTTTTCGCCAGAAGCTACTACCTCCAAGGATTTATTAAAAACTGCCACTGGAAACCCTTTCCCTAGAAAAATACACTGGCGGTGATAATGCTTCCCACACATTTCACATGTAAAAAATGTTTCTGGTCCGTAGCACTTCCAACATCTAGGACCAAACAATGCATCTGCATCTGGCAATTCATCCTTCACACTCAAGAATGCTTTACTTGGAAGCCCGTTAACTTTAATTGGAACTGGAATGTAGGATGGAGAATCATACGCTTGGTCCTCGGAGGAAACATCGCTCTCTCCATCAGCGTCAGCCGCATGATCACTTTCTCTACCTGACATGTAATACTCGTGGTTTCTCATGATCTCGGGATTAAACACATCGTCAGATCCCATATTATCGCCTTGAGACATATTCTTAGCTTGGTCTTCATTCGTTCTATCAGCAATCTCTCCGGACGAACGAAAATTATTAAAAATTTCAGCACTTCCCAATTCCATTTCATCCGTTTCTTTATTTGACAAGTCCATAGTGTTTGGTAGATGATCATGATAATCGTCCATAACTGATGGCCAACCGAGGAAATCGTCTATAGAATCAAACAGATTCAAACATCCATGAACAATGAATAATACAGTCTCAAAATTATGTAACGTCGTTGTATTAACCTCAGAATCCTTGTCTTGTAATGTGTTTTACACATGTCGAAACGTCAAACGTCCCTATCCTATATCTATATGGGCAGCTAAATTATACGTACAACGTACCTGCTGTGTTGGCTCAACCAAAAATCCACAAACGAGAAATCCTTATCAGCGCCTTAAACGCAAATTCGCAGAACCGATTACACAATTAGCCTCCGGTTAAGTTTGATTCTCAAACCAAATCGTAACCTAATTGCCATTGACCAATAAGAGAAATCCTGATCCTACATCAGCACAATCCTGTGCACACATATCGGAAAGTATATAAGGCAATGAGGTACCAAAAACTTAGCTTCAACGGCTAAATCTTTTCCTAAACGTATATAGTATAGTGAGAAGCGGTAGTTGGGTAAGGTAACCTTAACTAAAGTTAGTTAGTTATGTAATGGGTAAATCCTATTCACATGGACTTGTGAATTGTAAGCATTTTTTATGCGAAACATTTGACATTTAACAGTCAAGGGCTAAGTGACATATTGGAAAATGAATCAAAAATAGATCTACACATTCGCAAACATTCACATTAACCATCGAATGATCGAATAGCCGTTAGCTTTAGTTTAGCTACATCATTTCCGTTGCAAAAGACCTACACACACACTGTACAGTACAGTACATTTCATGATTGTATTTACTAATTCTAGTAGAATTATTCTACTAATTCACAATGTAATTTTTAACAATTTACTGACAACTGATACAGTTATTTCATAAACAAATAAAATAGGTATTAATTTAACATTTTAAAATTGGAGTTGAGTTGAATGAAAAATGAGAACGGAACAGTTTCAAAAACGACCTCATTATTTTGTCTTCACGAACCCGTTTTACGTGTAGGTCTAGCGTTTAAAAGGTTAAGGAATTTAATCTAACGTTGACCGTAACGTAAGACTTACAATTACATACAGCTTAAACCATTTAACAAAACTTGAAAATTGTGGTCGAATCAGTAAACCTTCTTTCACACATGTAACCTCATTATGCAATCTACAATATAACGATATCAATACATTTACGATTTAACAAGCTGGGTTACCCCCCTTAACCGTTTTTTAAAAGGAGTAGTCGAGTTTCAAGTAGTGCACCAGTGCAATTGCGCAGTACAACGTATGAACTTGGCCAGGTCAGACGAAAACTATCTAACGTCAGTCAGTAGTGCTGTGGAATCTAAAATTAAGCATGGGAAGATTAAAATACCAACTGCAACCTATACCAAACTGACCTATGATCTAATATGTATACCTTAATTTTCCCCAACGCTGAACAGCACTGCTTCCCTAGGTTTTGGATTGGAATTAGATATCGTTGAAGCCACCGTCGGCAAAAATAATGGACGAAACAACTTTAATACATTATGCAATTTTTTTTCATCAACATTCCATGCACAATTCATATTCATACAAGAAGAAGACAGAAAAAGTAAGTGGCAAATTGTGCTGAGGTCTGAGGTACTTTTATATGCACTATGCAGTTTACTTAGATAGAGTAGTCAAACAGTCAAAGCCCAACAAAATTCCGCCATTTGCAATACATATGGGTAGCAGAAAATGCTGTCTTTGCCGGTTTCTTCGAGCGTAAACCATTAAGGAGGAAAGGCCACAGCACCAGGCACCATGCCTACAGCACCAGCACCAGATACCGTGGCTACAGCACCAGGTCCGAGCACCATGGCTACAGCACCAGGCACCATGGCT